>JAWRVF010002020.1:0-26619 GCA_036785485.1 Physcomitrellopsis africana | reverse complement strand
GCACCAATCCTTCAACTGCTGGGTTATTATTCGCTGACGGACTCAATAGATCAAGCTTCGGATGGTACCCATAATTGGAAAAGAATGGTGTTTTCTGAGTCGACCCATGAAGGGTGTTGTTATATGCAAACTCGGCTATCGATAGATATGCAGTCCAATCATCTTGCTGATAGTTGATGCTGCATCGTAAATACTGTTCCAAAACTTAATTCATCCATTCCGTTTGGCCGTCAGTTTAAGGATGGAATGTCGAAGAAAGCTTCATGTCTACCTTCAATATCTTAAAAAAAGATCTCCAAAACTTTGATACAAATTGGGTTCCTCGATCCGATACGATATCATCTGGTAGACCATAATATCGATACACATTATCAAGGAAGAGCCTTGCTGTATCTTCGCTTGACAATGTCTTCTTGCAAGGGATAAAATGTGCCATCTTTGTAAGTCGATCCACCACAACAAAGATGCTGTCAAATGAATTTGATGGCGGCAGATCTGTAATAAAGTCCATGGAAATTGAAGACCATGGACGACACAAAATGGGCAATGGATGTAGAAGTCCATAAGGGCGATGTCAAGGGTTCTTGGATCTTGAAAAAATGTCACAAGAGAGGACAAAATCCTTCACATCCTTCCACATTTGGGGCCACCAAAAATCTCGAGAAATGGTTTCCAAGATTTTGTTGAATCCGAAATGTCCCGCAGTTTGAAAGTCATGACGAGATTGAAGGATTCGAAGTCGTGCTTGCCCTTTTGGAAAATACAGTCGCTACTCAAAGTATAAGAGATCTCCTTCAACCTTGAACTTATCATCATTGATACGCTGCTTAATATCAAGGACTATTGAATCTTCAATGGTTGTAGCACGTACCTGGTTGAGGAAGTCAGCATCAATTGGCACCACAGCAGCACAAATCCTGAATTGCTCTGGTTTTAATAATGTTGTACACTGTTGATCAAGCGCTGCTTCTCCAATCTTCGGTGCAAGATATGATCTTCTTGATAAGGCATCGGATAGTCCTTGCTGCTTTCCAGGCCGATAAGTAATAACGAAGTCAAATCTAGATAGCGACATATTCCATCAAGCTTGACGACGGTTTAGAACCCGAGCAGATATGAAATATTCTAGATTCTTGTGATCCGTATATACGGTCATCGAATGCACAGCTCCTTCGAGGAAGTGACGCCACTCTTGGAAAGAATCCACTATAGCAAGGAGTTCTTTATCATGAATCTCGTAGTTGATCTCAACCGCAGAAAACTTCCGTGAATAGAATGCAACCGGATGAAGCTTATTGTCAATGCCCATCTGTGAAAGTACGGCTCCTAAAGCAAAATCCAAAGCATTGGTTTCCAAATAGAAAGCCTTTGTAAAGTTTGGGTGTACCAAGATTGGAGCCGTAATAAATGCCGTTTTAAGATTTTGAAATGCTTTTTCTGCTAGAAGTCCCCATTCAAGCTTATCTTTACATGTTAATCGAGTGAGTGGAGCAGCAACTTAAGAATAATTCTTGATGAAGATCCGATAGAAGTTAGCAAAGCCGAGAAAACATTGTACATCTTTAACCGTCTTTGGAACTTTCCAGGACACAATTGCTTCCACCTTCTTGGGATCCATCTTCAAGCCTTTTGTAGTTGCAACAAATCCTAAAAACTCCATCTCAGTTTGGTGAAATAAGCACTTCTCCAACTTGGCGTAGAGTCCTCGCTTGCGTAGTTTTTCGAGTACCAAACAAACATGCTTCTTATGCTTTTCTTCATTCTCAGAAAATATCAAGATATCATCTAGATAAATGACAACAAAATCATCTAGATATTCTCAAAAAATATCATTCATCATGTGTTGGAAAATCGCCGGAGCATTGGTAAGACCAAATGGCATGACATTATATTCAAAATGACCATACCTTGTACAAAAAGTTGTCTTCCATTCGTCTCCTTCTTTGATTCGCACAAGGTTGTAAGCTCCCTTTAGATCAATCTTTGTAAAGATCTTTGCACGTCCAAGTTGTTCTAGAAGACTAGAGATCAAAGGTAATGGATAGCGATTCTTCTTTGTCACCTTGTTGAGACCTCGATAGTCCACGCACATCCGTAGTGAGCCATCCCTCTTCTTCACAAATAAGATTGGTGCCCCAGCTAGCGATTTTGAATGATAAATGAAATTCTTAGCTAGGTTCTCGTCAATGTATTTCCGCAACTCAACCAACTCCATCTGCGATAGGTTGTAGATTGGGCCAAAAGGCAGTTGTGCTCCTTCTTGTAATTCTATGGCACAATCATATGGTCGATGTTCTGGTAGCATATCAGCATTCTTCTTTTGGAACACGTCTTCAAAATCCTTGTATTGTTCCGGTATTCCTGCTGTTGAAATCTGCTCTCCACTAATTAGAGCCGCATAAATGACCAATGATGTGCCTTCCTTGCACGATCTTACAAACGTTTTTGCTCCAATGAATAAGGATTTTTTGGTTTGGGGTCTTCTTCCAGGCTTGTCCTCAGGTTGTTCTATGGGAAATGTTATCCTCCACAACCTCCAATCTATGGATGGATTATATTTTTCCAACCAAGAAAGACCAAGAATAATAGGATTTGACGGGGTGCTAATAATGTTGAAAATAATATAACTACTGTGGTCTTTAAACGTCACTTCTATAGGTTTTGATTCATGGGTGACACTACCAGATAATAAAGGTCGTCCATCTATTACTTCTACGTGAACAGGTTTGAATTTTTGTACTAGGGGAATTTTGTGACGCTTAGCAAATTCTTGGTCTAAGAAACAAGCAGATACTTCTGAATCTAATGAGGCTAAGGTTTTTAGTTTTTCAGGACCAAAAGACAAAGGAATTGTAAAACAACGGGTAGGTTGAGTAGAAAGAGAGGAACCTGGTTTTGATTTGTCCAACTGCACGGTTCCTATTGAGGCTGGGCATCCTCGTTTTCCTGAACAAATACACCTTTATTCTTGATTCTACATCCATTTTGCTTCTTCAGACAGTTTTCAACTCTATGGCCTTCTCCACCGCAATAAAAGCACAAATCTTTCTCTATATGCTGCTTCTTTTCTTCTAGAGTAAGGGATTTGATACGTACCACATCAATCTGCATGTCCTCTGTCTCCGCTTGTGAATTTAGGCTACTTGCCGATATAATTGCGCCGCGATGACTTGTATATTGTCTGGAGCGTTGGTCTTGGCGACGTTGAAATAGGCGGTTATTGCACTTTACACCTTGGCTAATGGCTTCGTTGAGCGTTCGTGGATCAAGAAGAGATAATAACAAATCCTTCACATCGTCTCTTAGATCCCAATAGAATTGGCTCATCAATGCTTCTTCATCCCAATTGATGTCGCATGCCAATTGCCTGAAATCCGATGCATAGACTGATGCAGAACGAGTCCCTTGTCGTAGTGATCGAATTTTAGTTGTAGTCCATCGAGCCTTGTCATGCTCGCCAAATGCTTCTGCAAATGCACTCAAGAAGTCTCCAAAGTTGATTTCAAAATCAAGTGATCTTTTTCAAATAGAAGCAAACCGTGATAGAGCTTGTCAAAAATGGCGGGAAATTCCGTGTCAGCCAGCGTGATTCCTCGATGGGACAATGTTGGTTGAAAACATTATAAGCTTGATTTGATTAGTGAAACCTTCTCAAAACTTAGAGCGTGTGCCATCAAACTTGTCTGGAAGGCTAATTTGAGGCTCCTTTCATTGTGGAAGCAATGATTCTCGTTGAACCATAGATAAAATTGCTTCTTCTGGTGCAGAAGCTTGAGGCTCATGAAGCCCAGATTGTGCTATTCGGGATGCTCAATCATTATGAAGACTTGCAAAGACTCCTTCCATCACCGTAGTTCTCTGTGATAACGTAGCAAGAGCATTCATAATGGCATCCATCTTGGACTCCAAACTTTCACTCATATTAATGTCTTGACCTCCAACCATTCTAAGAGAAAGGAAGTAATTGTTTCTATAAGGAGGAAATATTGGTTTAGAAAAGGGTACTCCGCAAGCTCTAAAATGCCTTAAGACCTTCAAAAAGAGGGATAATCTACTCTCTCCAAGAAGAATAAGACTTCAATATTATGACAAAAAGATATCAGTTTAGAGGAGGGTAATCCGCAACCTCTAAAATACTAGTGTACCTTCAAGAAGAGGGATAATCCACACTCCAACAAGAAGGAACTAACTTTGATATCCAAGGTGAGAGTAGTCTTGACAAGCTGTCACGGACATAAAATATAGACTTGAAGTCTAAACAAGAAGTTCAAGAAGAACTGGCAGGAACTAGATTAATCAAATGAGTACAAAAATAACACCAGAGAGGTGAACTAGAACTCCAAGAGATGTGTTGTCGAGACTAAAGAACTCTTCAGCGTGGACTCCAATATATATTCCTACCTAGGAAGCTTCTCAAGCAGCTTCTTCTAATTAGTGAACTTCTCAAGCAGCTTTTTCCAATTAGGGAGCTTCTCAAGCAACTTCTACCAACTAGGAAGATATTAGAAGGCTCTGGAAGGTTCTAGTGAGTTTTAGGAAATTTCTAGAATATTCTAGAAGATTCTAATAAATATGTCCTTGACACTAGGAAGATATTAGAAGGCTTTGGAAGGTTCTAGAGAGTTCTAAGAAACTTCTAGAATATTTTAGAAGGTTCTAACAAGTATGTTCTTGACACGTGGATCAAAATGTGTCATCTTCGTAAATTGATCTACCATCATATAGATAGCATCAAATGTTGCAGAAGGTGGCAAATCTGTGATGAAGTTCATAGAAACTAAAAACCATGGTTGCTTTGGAATTGGCAAAGGTTATAAAAGTGCGTTAGGATGATGTCAAGAACTCTTTGATTTTGAACAAAGGTCATATGATAGCACAAAGTTCTTCACTACCTTCCACATTTGAAGCCACCAAAAGTCTCGAGAAATAAGCTCCATTGTTTTGTTGAATCCAAAGTGACCTACGGTTGAGAAGTCATGTCAAGATTGAAGAATACGAAGTCAAATTGGTCCTTTTGGAATGTACAGTCAATCTTCAAAATATAATAACCCGTTGTCGTATGACATGGTCTTCTATCTGAGAATACACTGGATACCTTACTATGGAGAGTGTATTTGAAAATTGATGGCAAAAATCCAATAGGTGATTTGTCCTTAATAAAAAAGACAAATAATACAATAATCTTACAAAAGAGAAGTTATATATATAAACCCTCTTGTATTCAAGTAAGTTTGTACAAAAAAGGTTCAAATTTCCACAAAAACCTTTCAAAACTTTGTTCCTCTGTAAGGACTTATTTCTTGCTGAACTTTAGAGTTCAATAACTCTTGATCCAACTATTCAATTTTTATAAAATTTACTTCAAAGTATAGATGATTCTCTTAAATTTTATCACAAGAAAGAATCAATTATAAATTCGTTTCTATTCGTCCAATATCTCTAAAATCCTAGTAGGTACTTAAATCCCTAGCTTAGAGACACTTGAGCACTATTTTTCTTATATCTCACAAACCCAAAATACTAATATCACAAAATTTTTGCACATAATCTTGTGACATAAATATATACACTTTTGAAAATTTTGAGCCAATAATCCATCAAATTGCCTAAGATCTACCTCAAAATGTAACCACTATGTAAGCGGGTCACTTATTACCATTAAATTTGTAAGTATTGACTTCAACTCCTAATATCTCCTTCACCCTAGCTTGAATTTCACCAAGCTATATGTAAAAAATATAGTTGTAAAAGTGCTCTCTTCAATCCTAATTGCCGATCCTTGATTGCTCTTTATATATGCGAATTATATCCAAAAGAATGACAGTAGGTCCAAAACCTTAACTTTGAGCGCCTATAACATCTTCATAAAAAGTGCAAATCACACAAAATTTGCACCTAAATCAAATCCAAAAATCTAAACCTTATGATTCTAGCCTTTGATGTTCAATTCCTTCCGAAAAACAAATCCTAACTTCTAATAAACCCTCGAGTAGCCTCCTTGAAGCCCATTGGATATGATTTTTGGCCAATTAGAATAGAGATTTCTATCATCCACCTCTTTTCATCCACATAGATGGCCAAACTAAGAATTATAGCTTTTTGAAGCTCATTGATTAGGATCAAGACTTGTGAAGAAAACCTAAGTTGCTTTATTGTGAAGGTAACAAAGCAATTAGAGTTATGTGTGGTTGATATTATTAATAAGAGTATTTTTGATCACTTTATATCAGATTTAAATACTTTTATATTGAGATTTGGATTTTGTTTTTCTTATATAGAGTAAAATCTATTAGGATTTCTTGTATTTTTATAAACACAACCTTACATTCCACAGCTAAGTGCCCAATGCATTCGCAAATCAAACAATATGTAATACAACACTGCGATCTCCAATCTATCAATGGATTATATTTATCAAGCCAAGATAGCCCCAAAATGACTAGACATGAAGGGGTCTTGATAATATTAAACACAATGCTACTTTCATGATTTTCAAGACATACCTTCAATGATTTAGTTTCATGAATAACATCCCCAAAAGACAAAGGTTGGCCATCTATGACTTCTACATAGAAAAGCTTTGGTTTCTTCACAAGAGAATATTTGTGAAGCTTGGCAAATTCTTCATCTAAAAAGCAAGCAGATGCTCTTGAGTCTAATAGAGCATTGGTTTACAGTTTTTGAATACCAAAAAATAAAGGTACCATAAAGCAATGAGAAGGTTGAGCTAAGAGAAAGAGACCTTGATTAATTTGGGGTGTTGAGATGTCCAGCTGCATGGTCTCTATTATGGTTGGACGCCCTTGTTTTCTTGCATGCTTGTGCTCTTGAGTCTTATTGTTTGAGGCGTCTATTTTATAGAACAATTTTTGGCTTTATGGCCTACCTCTCTACAATATAAGCACAAGTTTTGCTCAAATCATCACTTCTTTTCTTCAGTTGTGAGGGTCTTGAAATGTACCGTATTGATTTGCATATCTTCTATTTCAGATTGAGCTTCTACACTCTTGATAGGAGCAGTTGAATAGAATTGGTTTCCTTCTGGATATCGTGTAGCTTTGGAATAATGGCCTTGACGTCATTGAAAAAGCCAATTGTCACACTTCACCACTTGGTTGATTGCTTCGTTGAGTATTTGAGGATCAGGTAGAGATAGCAATAAATCCTTCATGTCATCTCTGAGTCCCCAATAAAATTGACTCACCAGCACTTCTTCTCTCCAATTGATATCACAAGCAAGATGTCTGAAGTCCAATGTGTAAACAGATACAAAGCATGATCCTTGACGGAGAGAACGAATCTTGGTGGTTGTCCGTCGAACCTTATCATGCTCTCCAAATGCCTCCTCGAATGCTTCTAGAAAGATCTCAATATTACTCAAGATAAAAGATCTTTTTTCAAATAAGGAGGCAAACCAAGACAAAGCTTGTCCAGTAAGCAATGTCCTTATTAATCTAACTTGCAATTCCTTGGTTGAATAGTGTTCCGATTGCAAGAATGTTACCAATCAAACTTGATTTATAAAACCACAAAATTTTGATCGAGTAGCAACATATTTCTCTGAGAGACTAACTCGAGGCTCTTTGAATTGCGGTGTAATCAAATTCTCACATTGAGATGTAGATGGTAGTACTTTACTAGCTAGAAGTGGTTGTACTATAATCTGAGCCACTCCCATTGTTGTAGTTGTAAGGAGCTTAGTAAAATTTCCTTCAATTTCAACAATTCTAACTGCTAGAGCGTTAAGAGCATTGATGATCACATCTAACTTTGACTCCAAAGATTCAACCATGTTAACGTCTTTTCTACTAGCCATGCTAAGTAAAGAAGAAAGAATCAATATGGGTCTAAGGGAGGATAATCCACAACCCTTATAATGCTCAAGTATATCTAAGGAGAGGGATAATCCACTCTCTGCCTTAAAGAACTAAGCTCTATTATTAATAGAAGGATAGTCTTGACAAACTGTCATGGACGCAGAATATAGACTAAAAGTCTAAACAAAAAGTTCAAGAAGAACTGATAAGAATTAGATTAATCAGATGAGTACAAGAATAACACTAGAGAGGTGAGTTAGAATTCCAAAAGATGTGTTGTCGAGACTGAAGAACTCTTTAGCCTCGATTCCAATATATACTCATACCTAGGAAGCTTTTCAAGTAACTTCCACCAACTAGGGAGCTTCTCAAACAACTTCCACCAATTATGAAGCTTTTCAAGCAACTTCTACCAACTAGGAAACTTTTCAAGCAACTTCTATTTATTTGGAAGGTTCTAAAGAGTTCTAAGAACCTTCTAAAATATTCTAGAAGATTTTGACAAATATGTCCTTGACAAGTGCATTCTTGAGATTATCTGAAGGTTCTCATATTTTTTTGTTAATTCCATAGCCCTTCCAATGGATGAAATATTACAATCGTCTATGTCTTATATATGAATCCAATATTTTATCTACTTTGTATTCAAGTTCTTGATTGACTTTGATTGGGGTTGATAGTAGAAAAGTTCTTCCAATAATATTTGATTTATAATAGGTTTCTAAAAGCGAGATATAAAAGATTGGATGAATGCGTATGCCACTTGGTAGTTCAAGACGGAAATTTATTGGATTTACTTAGTGCTGAATTGTAAAAGATCCAAGTCTTTGATAGTCTAATTTTCGTGATGGACAATTGGTTTGTATATTTTGCCAAAGTAGCCAGACACCATCTCTTACCTTGAACTTTAGTTGGTTCTTGCAATGAATGTCTGCATAGTCATTATATCAATCTTGAGTTATTTGCACTTGGAATTTTAATTCTTCATAGATGGTTTTTAAGTAGGTAGCTTGATTTTCTATAACAAGACTTCCAACATCTTCAATTTGAAATGGATTTACTCTCACGTGGTATCTATAGTTTGAGAAGAATGGAATTTAATTTGTTGAAGAATGTTTGGAGTTATTGTATGCAAACTCAACCAATGGTAGAAGGTGCGTCCAATCATCTTATTGATAATTTATACTACAACAAAGATATTGTTCTAAGATCTATTTCATTCATTTTGTTTGACCATCGATTTGGGGATGATAAGCTGATGAGAGGTTGATCTTGACTTTCAAAAGTTGAAATAGTCTTCTCCAAAAATTTGATATGAATTGTGGTCCTCGATATGAAATAATATTATTTGAAAAGCCATGTATATGATAAATATTATTAATAAAAAGCTTGGTTGTTTCTTCCCCAGAAATAATCTTGTTGTACGAGATAAAATGTGTCATCTTGGTAAGACAGTCTACCACCACAAAGATTGAATCTTTTCTATTTGAAATTAGAAGGTCTGTAATAAAGTCCATAGATAATGATTGTCATGGACCTCTAGGAATTGGGAGGGGTTGAAAAAGTCCACATGGTTGGTGTCTTGAGATCTTTGCTCAAGCACAAATTTTGCATGATTGAATAAATTCTTTCACCAATTTTTTCACATTTGAGGCCACCAATAGTCTCTTGATATTAATTCCAAGGTCTTATTGAAGCCAAAATATCCAACTACTGGAAGGTCATGTCGAGCTTGAAGAATTTGAAGTCTTGTAGGACTTGGAAGAATATATAAGAAATCCTTGAAATATAACAATCCATCCTCAAATTTGAAATTGTTGTTTTCTTCCACATAAGTATTTTTTAGATGTTGCCAAATATTTTCTATAAATAGATTTATCTTCATTATTTTTTAGATTTTTGTCTTGAGAGTTGTATCTGTATAAATAGATATTGTCAATGTCTTCAATTGCAAATTAGACGGCTTCAATATGACTGATTTTTGTTGGTCCAATATAATGTTTCTTATTCTTGGCGCAAGATATGATCGTCGAGAAAGGACATCTAGTTTCCCTTGAAGTTTTTTTGGACAATATGTAATCACATAGTTAAATCGAGATAATGATATGGTCCATCATGCTTGTCGGCAATTCAAAACTCGATCACTCATAAAATATTCCAAATTTTTGTGGTCGACATATACCATAATCTTATGTTGAGCCCCTTCTAGCAAATGGCGCCATTCTTCAAAAGCATCAATATTGTCAATACTTCTTTGTAATTGATCTCTACAGCTGAAAATTTTCAAGAGCAGAATGCTATTGGATGTAGTTGACCATCATCACCAATTTGAGAGAATACGGATCCAAGTGCAAAATCTAAGGGATCTGTTTCTAGAATGAATAGTTTTATTGGATCTGCATGGACAAGTACAGGGGCTGAAGTAAAAGATTCTTTTAGTTTCTTAAATATTTTTTCAGCCTTGCCATTTCAAATAAATTTGTCCTTACCTATGAATCACATTAATGGAGCTGCAAACTTAGAATAATATTTGATAAAGATTCTGGAAAAATTTACAAATCTCAAGAAACATTGTACATCTCTGATTGATGACGGTTGTTTCCACTCTATAATAATTTATATCTTCTTTAGATCTATAGAAATCTCATTTTTAGAAACAATATATCCCAAAAATTCAACTGATGGTTGATGGAAAGAGCACTTCTCTAATTTGGCATACAATCCGCTTTTTCATAGTTTCTCCAATACCTTACGTATATGATATTCATGTTCTTGTTTGTTCTTAGAAAAGATCAAGATATCATCTAAGTGAATGACTACAAAGTCATTTAAGTATTCTTGTAAGATATCATTCATCATATATTAAAAGACTGCAGGTACATTTATAAATCCAAAAGACATAACATTGTACTCAAAATATTCATACCTTATATGAAATGTTGTCTTCTATTGATTTCTTTTTTTAATCCTGACTAGGTTAAAGGCCCCTCTCAAATCAATCTTTGTAAAGATCTTTGCCTGTCCTAATTGATCCAATAATCTTGAGATTAATGGTAATGGATAGTAATTTTTTATAGTTACTTTGTTCAAATCTCGGTAGTCGACACACATACATAAAGAACCATCTTTCTTCTTCACAAACAAGATAAGAGCTCCTTTCTTTGCTGCTTCTATGAATGCTTTAGCTCTAAGGAATAGAGCAATATCTCCTTTCTTCTTTTGATGTTTGAATCTTGAAGAAATCTTTTGTAAATTTTACTCAATATTAGGATTATGTAGCTCAAACCAAGGAAGTCTAATGACAATAGGATTTGTTGGGCATTGAATGATGTTGAAAATAATTTGTGATACTTAATCTCTTAATATCACTTCAAATAGTTGGATTTCTCCTAATGCAAGGTTTTGTCCATCAATGACTTTAATAGTGTCGTAATACGTAAAGTCTTATTTGAGAATGCTCCGAGCACCTAGTTGTGGAAGATATGAAGGAAATATGCAACAACAAGATCCTAACAACTCTAATAGAATCCTAAATAATTTCTATTAAACCTTAACAATATTAATTAAGCTTTGATCCAATCTTAAAGAAATTACAAAAAGAAGAATAAATGAATCATATATTAATCATAAAAAAATAATATATAAAATAATAATTTTAGAAAATATTAAAAATAAAAATCTTAAAATCTTAATCAAATCCTAGTCAAATCATAAATCAAATCTTGGTCAAACCTTGGTCAAATCTTAAATCAAACCTTGATCAAATCTTAAATCAAGCCATAATCAAATCTTAAGTCAAACCTTGGTTAAACCCTAAATCAAACCTTGGTCAAATCCTAAGTCAAACCTTGATCAAATCCTAAATCAAACCCTGATCAAATCTTAAGTCAAATCTTGATTAAATCCTTTGTCAAAGCTTGATCAAATCCTAAGTCAAAACCTAAATCAAATCCTAATTCTAATGAAATCTTAATCAAATGTTAAGCTCTAAATCCAAACCCTAAATCCAAATCCTAAACTCAAACATTAACCAAATCCTAATAAAATCCTAATCCTAATCAAATCCTAATAAAATCTTAATCAAATATTAAATCTTAAATCCAAATCCTAATCCTAATCGAACCCTAATCAAGCCCTAAGTAATTCCTAAGGCAATTTTAGAACCTCAATAATTACCAAATAAACTATTGATCTTAATTGAAAATTTACACACACCTTAATAACTAAGTTGACAACAAATACATCAAGTTTGAAGAAGATCGAATTTACCAAAAAGAAGAAAAACCTATACATCTGCTCAAGTATTGGTTGGCCTCCTTCTCTAATCTTGATGCCAATATTCCAATACTTAAACCTCCTATTTTCACCATTCAATTGTTTTCAAATTTCATATATGCATAGAAAATTAAGTCTTCTATTTGTAGACACAAAT
The DNA here is from genome assembly GCA_036785485.1 of Physcomitrellopsis africana. Classification (NCBI taxonomy): domain Eukaryota; kingdom Viridiplantae; phylum Streptophyta; class Bryopsida; order Funariales; family Funariaceae; genus Physcomitrellopsis; species Physcomitrellopsis africana. The sequence goes on along the minus strand of JAWRVF010002020.1, from coordinate 14,370 downwards.
TTCACTCAAATGCAACTAGCAAATTACTCAAAATCTGCAAAATCCTAACTAACCCTCAAAACCTAATTCTCAAGACCTTAATCCAGTTAGACCTCAATTACTTATAATTAAATTATTAAATTAAGCTCAAAATTATAGCATAGATTGGCAATAATAATATCAACTAATATACAAAATTTGAACCATAGATCTACTGTAAAACTTTTGTAATTGCCTAAAGTATAAACCATATTTTATTTAATAAAATCCAAAGTTGACCAAAACAACCTTGACTTTACAAAGCTCTTACAAAGTTAGTTTTGATTCAAATCACTCCAAATCAAATCCTATTCAGATACTTTCAAGTCTGCTTTGTAATTCTTCTCTTTGATCTGCCAATAAGCCCTTCATCTGCTATAAGCATATTGTTTTGTGCTTTGGGATTTGATTTTGACCTAGATTCATAACCAGCCCTCTTTAGGTATCAAATCTTAAAAATTTGTATTAAATTCTTTATCAAGAAGTAGATCAAGAATAAGAGACTAGATTGATATCAAGAACAAGGCAAGACTTTAGATTATTCCAAGACTTGTGTTGGCAAGATTGAGGTGCTCCTTGTTCTTGCTTCTTATTTATACTACAAGGTTTATGTCCTATTGGACCTTCTAAGAGTATCTTAGAACATTTTAGGAGTATGAGGAAGATTTTGAAAGACTCTAAAAAGTCTATGAGAAGTTTTAGAAGGTTGAAAAAGATTCTAAAGGGTTCTCGAAGACTATAGAAGATTCTTAGAAGACTAAAGAAGGTTCTAGAAGGTTCTAAAAAACTATATAAGATTTTAGAAGACTATCGAAAGATCTAAAAGGTAGTAACTTAAAATATGTCCGTGATAGTCACAAATATAATTCAGCACATCTTAGACTTTGTCAATATATAATTATTGCTCTTTGTAAAATTCTTACCTAAAAGGAGGAATAATATCATGGATATAAGATTTACTCTAATAGTTATCTAAATAATATAGATATATAGAAGTAGATAAAAATAAATTAATTTGATAATATCTTATAGAGAAGCTTTTTATAAGCTTTATAGATACAATTTCATCTTTATTTATGTGTATAGGTGATTGATAGGTTAGAAACTTGGTCAACAAATTAGCCACATGTTGCACATATTGGTATCTTCTAAAATAAGTTAATTACATGATGTATATATAAGAAACTTATCTTATAAGATTGACACATATTGGAAGTCCTACAAAATATTGTCACGTAATTCTATAGAAGATAGTATATATAGAAACAAGAGTGAAGCCTTCTTCACTCTTGTCAATGCTTTTCTTGTCTCTAGTCTTGTTTCAAGAGTCTCTATTCTTTTTGTCTTTAGCAATAGCCATTCTAATTTAATATTATTCCATCTTTGAGTGATTCTTTACTCCTTTCAAATGACACAAGAGTATTTTGATACTTTAGTTATTTGTGTTTCATATTCTTGACAACAAGTTTAAAGAAAGTGAATGTTGTATTGTAATGTGCCTATAGGATAAAAGAACAAAAAGAGACAAATATTATAAAGAAACTTAATTGAAGATTAAATAATAAAATTATTTTTAAATTATAGGTAAAAAAATAAAAATGTATTGAAAATATTTAATATTAATGCTACTTTTTTATAAAAAAGACTTCTATTTATTTTGTAAGACCATAAATAAGACAAAATAAAATAAGATAGATTAGTGAAAATACTACTATAAGCATCTTGAGATCAAAATAAATGATAATTTCATTAAGATTTGATTAAGATTTATTTAAGATATTAGGATTTCATTAAGATTTGATTTAGGATTTGACTTAAGATTTGATTAGGATTTAGCTTAAAAATTAATTAGGATTTGATTTAGGATTTGATTAGTATTTGATTATAATTTGATTATAATTTGACTTAAGATTTGACTTAGAAATTATATTAGGATTTTACTAAGATTTTGTTAGGATTTACTGAAGATTTTATTTAAGTTCAATTAGGATTTATTTAGAATTTCTTTTGAATTGAATAAGATTTAATTAAGGTTTATTCATTGTTTCTTCATAATTTCTTTAATGTTTCTTTATAATTTCTTTAAAATTTCTTTTGAATGTTTTTAAAGATTTGTTTATATTTTCATTTGGATTCTTTGAAGATTTCTATATAATTCTTATAGGATTTGATTGAGATTATTAAGGATTCAATTAAAATTTATTTAGGATTATATTAGGATTGTTAGGTTTATAATTAGTTGCAATATATAAGTTTACCTTCTACAGCCAAGTGCTTGGTGCATTCTCAAACAAGACAACATGTAATATAATACCACAAATAAAACTTAATAATCAATTATATATATATGATTTTAGTATAAATAAAAATAAATAGAATATATATTTTTTAATTTTATAAATGAGAGTTATAAATTGAAATTTCAATGATTTATAAAATATTATTATTATAAGATTTAAATCAATGTAAACTAATAATTTAAATATAATAATATAAAATAAAATATTTAATTTAATTTCATATTTTCTTTTGAAGATTTATCGGATTGATATTGGAGTTTCTAAAGTTTTTATTTGTTTATTCAAATTTATCTTATACAAAATCTTATTTTATATTGTAGTAATATGTTTTTATTGATATAATGCTATAAAAAAAATCAAAAATTTAAGGTGTATAATATTCAAAATAATATTAAAGATTAATGTATTCTTATTATTTCTATATTTGATCAATATATTACAACAATCATGTAAACTGCAAGAAAACTGTAGTGTTTGAGTTCTAATTTTTTTATTTTTTAATCTCGCATTATTAAGTTTTTAAATAAAGTTTGTCATTAATACACATATCTTCATATTAGTCCATATGACTACATATTCTTCTAAAAGATTTAGCATAGGCTATCAAATTTTACTTTTTAATCTTCAAGCAAGCTTTGAAATAGAAGACTTTGATTAAAATACATGCATGTAAGGTTAAATCTGAAATCAAGAGACAATAAGGACTTGTTAAGTTCAAGAGTTTTCAAATAATTTGTGTATCATACTCAATTACCTCCATGTTTGTCATACTTGAATACTGTAGTTACTTGTTAAAACAAGAGGTACAGACAACCATTATCATAGAGAATTTGTATCACTTCAACTTAGAAGAGATTTTTTCATGAGACTTTTATATTTATTTATTTATTTATTTATTTATATATATATATATATATATATATATATTTTCAATTTGATGTTTAGAGTTAAAAAGCTACAAGAAAGGATTTGGTAGATAGAGTTTGGAATAGACATCACTTTGGTCAAGTCAATACTTCTGGCTATATCCACACATTTTATTTTAAAAATCCTAATGATATTGTATTGAACATTTTATTGTTTAAAGAACTTGTTTGTCTCCAGTCTTCTTTAACAAGTTTTATTTTATTTTTTAAATTTTATTATATTAGAACCAAGTCCTAAAGAAGCATTAAGTAAGATTTCTTCTATCTTGTCTTCCAATGAATACAACATAATTAATGTATTCATCTTTTAGAATATGAGAGAGAGAAAATAAGAAAAAAAAAAAAAAAAAAAAAAAAGAAGACATAAATAAAAAATATGTAAATATATATGTATTGGATATTACAATTTTTGCAATTGCCACCACAACCTCTTATCTACTCAACATTTTTTTTTTAGTTTTTTTAAAATTATGTTAGTATTTTTAATATGTTTTCTTCAAAATAAATTTAATTTTAATAACAAATAATTAAATTTTTAATAAGAATAAATTGTGGTGACAATAGCAAAAATTGTGATGGCATTAGGAACACCTTATATATATATATAGAGAGAGAGAGAACAAGGTGCAAAAAAAGAATGATTTATAATAATAGAATGTTCTTACTCAAATTTTTGTTTTAGATGCTATCATTTTATAAAAGAGATGTCAATATTTGTAACAATATATGCAACAGTTCTTTAAACAAATAATTGATTTTTAAAACCACAGATATTAGATTGACCTGTAAAGATTTTAAGAATTTCTACACAACTTTTAAAAACTTTGATCTTTAAACTTGGTTTGTCCAAGAGATTTATTAACTGACATTGTAATGTTTCCTTACATTAAAAAACACATTTCACTTCAATATGTGTCAAATGTATTTTTGGGCATATGAATAGATAATATTTTCAGACTATTTATTTTTTCTGTAAAAAAATTATATATTGACTAGTTTTGATACTACTTTAATTATTTTATTGTTACAATTAGGTATGATCTTATTTTCATTAATTTTGGTTTAGTTTTTTTATACTAGACATGCACAGAAGTGCAATTTTCTAACACACTCTCAATTTCAGAAGAAGATTCAGATATGTTTGGTGTTATTATTATATTAATATTTTACATTGCTATATTACAAAAATAAAATAAAAATAAAATGTATTAGCTGATTATAATCTTGTACATAATTAGCATTGAAAAATCTTATACAAATTTATTTTTTTAAGCAAAATAAAGACCAAAATTATGAAATTAAGATATTGTTGGTAATATTTCAAGTTGATTTTCTTTTTATTGCTATTACAAAAGATTCTTCAAGGCTTTCAATATAAGTTCCAAGGATAGGATAACATATTATTATCTAAATATGCCTTGGTTGAATACATCAATTATTTGACAATTATAGAAGTAAACATGAAGTTTATTAAATTTATATCTATAGTTTAAATAAATTAGAAATTTTGATTGTAAACTAAATGAAATTATAAACTGAATGCCAAACACTTCAAAATTGGTCCTAAATTTGTGGTTTAAATCATGATTTTGATTTGATTTTAGAAAGCAACCAATATATTTTGGAACAATTGCAAATAATTATAATATCACTCATATAAATCAAAATAATATAAATATTTAATATCTTGTATGAGATTTATTGATTTAAAATTTAAAATTAAATTATTACATAGATATAAAACTTTCTTCAAAGTATTGTATATCAAATTAGCAAAATTTTGCTTATATTTTATAGAGCTAAATGAATAGCATTTTATTTATTTATTTATTTATAATATAAATAAAAAAATTATTATGTAATAAGTATGTAATCATTTAATAATAATATGATTTAGAATATCCAACTCAATTATATTGTAGCTTATGGCAATGTATAAATTATTTCACAATTAGTTGTTGTAAATTTTTTTTTGATATATATATAGATATATATATATATATATATATATATTATTTTTAGTCTTTTTAAATTTTAATTATTTTTTTATTATTTTTAACTTTAATTATTTTAAAATTTTATAAAAATATTGAAAACTAAGTTAACTATTAGTTTAAAAAACAATCATTCCAATCTAATTAGCAAATTGCTCAAAATTACAAAAATCCTCACTAATCCTTAAAATCCAATTTTAGAGATCCTTACTCACTTAAATTCCAATAACCTTTGATCTAACTATTGAATTAAGCTCAAATTTATAATACACATTCAACACAACTATATGCACAAATTTACAAATTTTTAATTGTAGATCTTCTACAAAAATCTGAATATGCTTTAAAATATGAACCCACTTTATTTCTCAATAATTAGAGTCACCCAAATAGAACCCTAACTTTGCATAGCTCTTATAAAGTCATTATAAAATTAAAACTCTTGAAATCAATGCTAAAAAAAACCTTATTGAGTCTACTCTAGAACCTTGCTCTCCAATCAATGAAAGAGCTTCCTATGTATCATAGACACATGGTTTTGTGCCTTGGGAACTGATTTTGATCCTAATTCACAACTAGCCTTCTTTGCATATCAATCTAAGGTTTTCTTAAGTAAATTTTGTTAGAAATTATCTTTTATTTTAATCTCAAAATGCCTATAGTAGTATTTTTGTTAATCTATCTTGTTTTGTTTTATCTTATTTATGATCCTATAAAGTAAATAGAAGCTTTTTTTTATAAAAAAGTAGCATTAATATTAAATTTTTTTAATATATATATTTTTTTATTTATCTATAATTTTTAAAATAATTTTTTTATTTAATCTTCAATTAAGATTCTCTATAATATATATCTTATTTTATTCTTTTTTCCTATAGGCACATTATAATACAACATCTACTTTCTCTAAACCTATTGTCAAGGATATGAAACACAAACAATTCAAGTATTAAAATACTCTTGTGTCATTTGAAATGAGTAAAGAATCACTTAAAGATGGAATGATATTAAATTAGAATGGCTATTATCAAAGACAAAAAGAGTAGAAACTTTTGAAACAAGATTAGAGACAAGAAAAATATTAACAAGAGTAAAAAAGGCTTCACTCTTATCTCTATATATACTATCTCTCTAAGAGCTATGTGGCAATATTTTATAGGACCTCCAATACATGTCAAACTTATAAAATAAGTTTCTTAAATGTATACCATATAATTAATTTATTCCACAAGCTATCAATATGCGTAATACGTAGCTAACTTATTGACTAAGTTTTTAACCTATCAATCACCTATAGACATGAATAAAGATGAAATTGTGTCTATAAAACTTGTAGAAAGCTTCTCTGTAAGATATTATTAAAATAATTTATTTTTATTTATTTCTACCTATCTATGTTATCTAAATAATTATTAAAATAAATCTTATACGTGTGACATTATTCCTCCTTCTAGGAAAGAATTCTATAAGAAGTGGTGATTACACATTAAAGATGTCTACGATGTGCTAAATTGTATTTGCTACATACTTTGATCTTTATTTTCTTTAAAAGTAATTGATAGGACGTCTCAACCATCAATAGTGTCTCATATTAGGATGGAAGCACCACCTTGATATTTGATCATTATTAAGGCCTTCATAACTTCCTTCATAGAAAACATTTGGAATACCATCAAGAATAGTTCCTACTTCTAAAAGTATCATCAAACACCGGGAATCTCTTTCAAGGTTGTGATACCAAACATGTTGTATCTTACTATCAATATATATATATATATATATATATATATATATATTTTTGTTACAATTATTATTTTTAAAAATTTGTGCACTTCCTTGAATTATAATAATTTATTTTTTATTGATTTTGGATATTATTTTTTATCTTTCTAAATTTTAATTATTTTTTTAGGATCTTTTCTAATATATTTTTATCTTGCCACTATTCTATATTTTAGATAAATAAAAAATATGTATAAAATTAAAATTATTTTTGATAGAGTGAATGGCTATAGAATAACAATACCACAAAGTGTTCATATTTGATTCATTAGAATTCAATTTGGAGATTAAAATGTTGATTCTTTATTAGATAGATTTAATAAAATATTTTCCTTAAGTTGATTATAATTTTAAATCTTTTTTGTAATCTGCACTTGACTCCTAAAATCATTATATTTTTGGCAATTCAACTATTTTTTATCTTTTATGGTCTTTAAATCATTTTTTTTTTTTTTTTTTTTAATTTTCATGTGTGTATATATATATATACATTAGGTCGTTGCAATCTTCTTGATTCAAAACATAGATACTAATTTGTATTATTACTGTGATTTGTCTCTAAAAATGTTCATTTTTAAATTTATTCTATATATTTCCATTTTTAAATTTATTCTGTATGTTTCCATTTTTTTAGAATGACTATTATAGTTGCAAATGAAAATGAATCCTCAACTAAAAATAGTTATACATCTATAATATAGCTATAGTTTTGGTAGGACTTGACTTTTAGAAATGTGTGTTTGCTACATATTTTTAATATATGTATATATATGTACATATATATGGAATATTAACATAAAAGTCCAATAAGCCCAGGACATGATCATGAATTTTGATTAAGAAGCACTATTGATACGGTAGTTAAATATCTTCGCATTCCTGGTAAGCCAATGAACCAATGAATAAATTGCAACATCACCCCCACGAGATTAGGGCCATGCGAGACGGACAGTGGTTCCTTAGGCAAAGGAAGAGTGCGGACATCCGTGGTCCCAGTGACCGTGCCAAGGTGGACAGAATATTTGGCGTGGTCTCAGGGTGGAAGGATGTTGAGATCAATGATAATCTGAGGGACTGCTCCGGACGGGGTTGGACAAGGAAAATGGCTGTTGGACAGAGTGCCTGGCGGCGGGTGGCGCCCGCCATTTCCTCGGGTCATCATCTATCTCCCTTGTGTTTACCTTTTCCAGGGCTTCTAGAGCACACAAGCGACCGAGCCAGCAGAATTAGGGCTTTGCATTCAATTGCACCCTGCTGAATTCTTTCTGTGTCTTGTCCTGCCGCAGGTTCTACCCCTTCTTTGCGCACATCTCATGCTGCTTCTAGATTCCGTGCGTGCGGTATCCTGGTGTTGCTGGAGGGTTCACGTCCCTGGAGACTGCGGGAAAGTTCTTGCTCTAGGTGATCTATCAGAGACTTACTTTCAGGTGGCAGCCGGTGTGAGTTGCGGAATTGGTCCTTGTGGTATGGTTCTGGCACTTGCGATGATTTTTCTTGTTTGTTAATTTCCAGGCACGCTGGGAGTTGCCTTGATATTATTGTTCTGGTTGTATGGAGCTGATCGTCTACATAATCTTGCACCGGTGAGAATCTAGCGCTCGAGGTGATGCTCGGAAGCCAGACAATAGGCTCGATCGGCACAGTGTACGCTATGCAAACTGAATCTCACCTGAGAGTAGTCATGTTGCAATTCTGTTATTGGTTGATAGTAGTAGTTTGAAGAGCCTCCAGGAGAGCTGCAGAGAACAGAATACACGGGAATAACTTGTTTTTCCATCCTCACGATCAAGCTGAATGCGTGCTCACAGTAGGCCAAGATGATGAGTAGACCTATTTTCAGTGCACTTTTGTTACACCTTGTTAGACATCGCCTCTCCGGAAGTTGCTCTCGAGATGCTATTGCATTTTGTGCAGTTTTCTTGAATTTAATTGGAAGAAGCGTCTCACGTCTAGCCTAAATTGGTTTTGGGGAGTGAACCAAGGCATTAGTCCTGTCATGACACATGCTTAATTGTCCACCATATCAGTGAACAATTCTTTTTCTTGTGTTTATGTACACGTATGAAGGATAGTTGATCTTAAGATGAGCATTTAGCTTGTCAAAAAGTTAAGGCAGTACAGAACTTTTCTCAATTGTCGGCACCTCGTGGGCGGAAATCTTTCACTCCAGGTCTTGGACCGTTATTCTTGCGGTATTTTCTTGCTGGAATTTGGGTACTTGGTGCAGAGGCTCAAGAATGAAGGATGTTTATGGGGAATGAGTACTATGTTGATATGTGACTGTTTGCAGATATTGACAATTTTGAAACTCATAACAGCCGTTCATCAATTTGAAGTTAGAGCGTGGTGGCTGAAACTCGAAGAACTATCGACTCGTCGGCCGTGAGGCTCTCAGGGATCTGAACCTAGCTTCGGCTATGGTGCGTTAGGGTTTAAACACTTCGCAGCTAGTTTCTGCACTTCACTCCGTGATTTTTGGCGGTCGTGAGGAGTCTGATTTTCAAGAAGCTTTGTTAGAGTTTTTGCCACGGGAGATCTTCTAGCGATGACAGGGGACAGGAAGAAGGAGCCACGTACTCGCATTCAGGTAGTGGTAGTTGGGGATGCTGGAGTCGGAAAATCTAGCATGATTTTGGCAATTGCCACGGATTCGTTTGCGGAAGCCGTCCCGCATGTACTGCCGCCTACACGCTTGCCTACTGATTTCTATCCTGACTGCGTGCCCTTAAGTATCTATGATTCCTCTTCAAGGTGAGAGTTCCATGCTTGAATCAGTTCTCAGACATTACATAGTGGGGTGGATAGATGCAGCTTATTGTAAATATAGTCGGTAAGGTGCTATGCCAGCCATGCTTGCAGTCCTTATTTGATGATAGTGTTGAGGTAAAGCGCCTGCTCGAAAGATAGTGATGGACAAGGAAATGCGGAAGAATGAGGTTCATCAAGATTTAGTTTGTGTTTACACTTGCTATTTAAAATGCAAGTTTAATTCTGTGGATAGGCCGGAAGACAAGTCAAAGCTGGACATGGAGCTCAAAAAAGCAGACGTCGTAGTATTGACATATGCATGCGATCAACCAGAAACACTTACACGTTTGTCTAGCTATTGGCTTCCAGAACTTCGACGCCTAAATGTGAGTACCACATTCTGACCTCCTGCCAGTCTCTTTTGTTCATGATGAAATTTGTTGCAGACTTCTTAGGTCCAGCAGTTTTCAAGTCCTCCGCTTTGGCTACGAGACTTTCCCACTACCTTGTGCGACGTTCGGATCAGCCTAGATCAATACCTTCGTGTTGATTCATGTTCTTATTAGGGATCATTATATTGTATTTGCTTCCACTGCCACAATTGATCCTTATTGATAAGAGTATTGATCTTGCAGCTTAATTTGCCAGTTATAGTAGTTGGATGTAAGCTAGATCTCCGGGATGTTTGCCAACCAAGCTTAGAGGAAGTGATGGCGCCTTTGATGCAAAAGTTCCGGGAGATTGAAACTTGTATAGAGTGCTCAGCCGCGAAACAAATACAGGTTAGTAATGAATTGTTTATACGCATCCCACTTATGATCTTCTTAATGGAATATCCTCAGTCCTTACGGCAAGTTGAATTTTGTGGTCCTGAGCAGGTAGCCGAAGTGTTTTATTACGCTCAGAAAGCTGTATTATATCCAACAGCTCCACTCCTCGACCAAGAAACTCAAACCTTGAAACCACGATGTGCGCGAGCTCTCAAGAGAATTTTCATCTTGTGTGATCGTGATCGGGATGGAGCCTTGAGTGATGCGGAGCTGAATGATTTTCAGGTGAGTTCTTCATCTCCACTGATATATATATATATATATATATATATATATATATACATTTCCGCTCTATACTTTGGTTTTTTGTAAGATCCTGAGCTTCTGCCCTTCAATTTTGGTCATTCCTACGCTCACATGTAAGCGTCTTTTTGACATGTCTTTTTTTGGTGCTTTCCTTTCCTAGGTTCTTTTTATTCAGATCCTGTTTCATTTTTTTCTTTCTTATATCCACTTCGAATGTATAGGACATCAAAGACTTGATAGAGTATGATGTTTTTATGAAAGCACTCAATCGCAATGAGTTCTGAGATTTTACTTACACAAGACGTCATTTTGTCAGGTCAAGTGCTTCAATGCGCCTCTACAGCCTCCCGAAATAGTAGGAGTGAAGAAAGTGGTCTCGGAGAAGTTAGCAGAGGGTGTGAATGAGAATGGATTGACTTTGACTGGGTTTCTATATCTCCATGCTTTATTCATTGAAAGAGGTCGGCTAGAGACAACATGGACAGTGCTCAAAAAGTTTGGTTACAATGACGAAATTTGCTTACGAGACGATGTGCTTTCAAGTCCTTCATATAAGCGATCAGCTGACCAGGTACACAACCTGAGCTTCTAGCCAGCAGGTTTTCTGAATGATATTGTGATCCTGATGTAAGTGCCTGCAAAGGCTCGAAACGTAATCTCAACTGCCTTAAGTGCACAATCGTAAATCCTAATAACTGAACTCGGGCTCATGAAGAATTCCTATGCCAATTGACTCCAATATTGTTACATTCGGGTTTGAACTTGACCTGGAAATTCTGCACTACGTTACGCGTTTTTGCAGTGTTCTCAATATTATACCCTTATGAAACTTGCATTTCCTTTACGCTTCAGTGTATTGAATTTATTCTACATTTCGTGTTGTTGGTTGTAAACTTGTGCAGAGTATCGAATTAACAGAAAAGGCACTTGACTACTTGAAAGGAGTATTCACGGCTTTTGACGAGGATGGGGTACGAGAATATTGTTTTTGATTTTTGAGAAATAAAATGACAATACCGACAACGGTGGTTTTCACTATCAGAGATGGTAGCCTAGTGCATACTTTTACGACATGAGCTCATTCTTTCAGTTAGTGCAAAGTTGCAGTCTAAATGTAACACAGATGTAGTTTAGCTGAATACATGCCGCTCTTGTCTTTCAGGATGGAGCATTGCGACCAGCCGAATTAGAAGATATTTTTTCAACAGCCCCATCGAAGTAAGTGACGAGCACATTTGATCTCGCGAACTGCTAAAACTATCTGGTTTAGCCTCTAGTCATGCACTTCATTTTTGTATGCGCACATCCTCTAATCTCGGCTTTCAGTTCAGATGAGTTGGCCTTGGAGATGGTGGCTTTTCACTATCAAGTCTTAACATTATTTTTCTCCATCAACTATTTCTTACAGTTTCTGACGTGTTGAATGAGAAGCGCTTTAGTACATTTCCTGGAATTGACAAATTGAATCGTGGTGATTGCAGCCCCTGGGACAGCCCTATGTATAAGGATACTATAGAAACTAATTCAGTTGGAGGCATTACTTGGAATGGTTTTATTTCACAGGTTTGACAGTTGTTTTATTTATACAATTGATACAATTGTGATGCTGCTATTATTTATCTCTCTTGTGCGTCGCGTTCAGATTTAGTGTTGTATCCATGCTACAGGGGCGGTATTATTTTTAATTTAATTTTCAAATTTTAATATTAGGTCGCTAATTTGGTCGAGAATCACAAATATAGAATGTTGCAATTTTCTAATGGTAGTAGTTTGATTATAAGATTCTGCTGTCCTGATAGTACAGCTTGGTAGTTTGAACTGGTGGTGGTGAAGTAGGAGAATTCTCTTCAAGAAAGACACTTTGTATTGATTCTTTTTTGATGTTTGCAGTGGGAACTGACGACCTTGCTGGAACCTCAGAAAAGCTCAGCTTCTCTTGTCTATTTGGGGTATCCCGGGGACACATCAACAGCATTTCAACTCACTCGACGCAGGAAATATGATCAGAAAAAGCAACGATTACAGCGAGGGGTCATTCAGTGCTTTGTTTTTGGCCCTAGGAAATCAGGAAAATCTGCTATTTTGAATGCTCTAATTGGCAGGTGTGTCTTCTTGTGTGTCTTCTTGTATTTTGCGGTTATCGTAGCTTCAGTGTGATAATTAACTTGAGTTTTCGCATTAATTTCTCGCATGATAGAAAAGTGGTCACTTTTGTCCAGGAGGTCATTATCTGTGTTATGTTCGTTCAAATTTTGTCTTGACATGTTGGATTGGGGTCTGCGTCTTCCTGTATTTTCTACAATTCTCCAGGCCATATATGGACTCATACGAGCCGACCAAAGGTGATCGCTATGCTGTCAACAAAATTGGAATAGCTGGGGTATGTTCTCTGTCGAAATTACCACTCGTCCGTTTTTATGTAGCATGATTCTGGAAACTAAAATGACTTGGATATTATGCTTGGTTATATTCTCACATGCTGATTTATAACCACGAGTCGCATATATCTTGGAGTATATAAATTTCTAGTGTTTTTCTGGAAAAACGCTCAATTATTTTTTATTATCTTTCTGATGTTATTTTCTTTCTTTGTATCCTGTAAGATAATAGATTGTAATGTTTCATAATTTAGCTTCTATGCTGTAAGTATCCCGTCTGCTTTATTTCCGACCTCCGTTTATTCGAGGTCTTTGTTGCATGTTGGCGGATATTTCGTAACGGAAATATGCGTAGGTATTGTTTCCCTCTAACTTGTTGAGCGATCCTTGGTTCATCGTATGAAAGACTAATAAATGGGATAATTTACTCGTATTACTGCATCTACGCTCCTCTAGAGCACATCAGGTGCATTAGAATTGGCAGTTGATATTTGTGTATCGGCGGTGTCTGTCATGACTTCTAATCTTGGTGTCGTCTAATGTTCTTTTTGACAGGGTACAAACAAGACTTTAGTAATGAGGGAGATAAACGAAGACTCAGTTTCTGCATTCTTGGAGGATAAGGAAGCATTGGCTCCTTGTAATGTTGCAGCTTTTGTATACGACAGGTGTGTGTGTGTGTGTGTTTGTGTTTTTATGTGCGCGCGCGTTTCGTGTTACTCGTACTTGTCATTTTAAATGTTTCTATAATTATATGTGATAGGTCTAATATTGATCTTGGTTGATATACCTCAGCTCTAGTGAGGAGTCATTGAAGCGAGCTGCTGAATTACTAGAGCAGGTAGCAGTTCATGGAGAATGCTTTGGTTACGAAGTTCCTTGCTTACTCATTGCAGCTAAGGATGATGAGGAATCCAACCCTTCTTGCATAACGAACTCTGCTCGGGTATGGTTTCTGCCTATAATGAAACAGTGAAGGAAATCGATGCCTTAGGTCTGACTACACCAATTGAAGGAGACTATTTTAGCATTGTTATCTCGGTGCAACTAACGCTTGGCTGCAATGTTGGTTGCACTGCAAGTAAAGATGTTATGCTCACGTTTTGCTCTAGGCGGCATGTTTACCACATTGATGGTTTCTATTATTT
>JAWRVF010002019.1:0-26646 GCA_036785485.1 Physcomitrellopsis africana | reverse complement strand
GTTAGTTATTGAGATCAATGTCTACATTGGCCTTCTAATTACATGTATTATTCATTAAAAACCTATAAATATTACTTAGTAGGTAGAAGAAGCATGAAAAAATAGAATTTTGAATTGATTTTTATTGATTTTATTATTATAAAAATTTTCCAAGGTAGAATAAAATAGTCTTAAATTGATATTATCATCTTAAAAATATTATAGAGATTTTTAGAATTTTTTTAGAATTTTTTTAGAATTTATTTAGAATTTTTAGAGCAATTTTGAAGACTTTGATAAAAATGAGTTTTATCACCTTGGGAGCCATTATGAAGAAATGGAGCAAGATTTGAAGGCCTTCCAAGGTTTCTAAGCTAATAGGGTGTTTTTAAACACTATGGTGAAGTCAAAAATGCAAAATTATTAGTTCTACTAGTATAAAATAGGAGGACCAGAAGCTAGTGTAGTCCTTGTAGGAAGGGAGGTGCACAAGTCCCATATGGGTTGTGGCACCTTGGATGTAGATAGGAGGATAAGACTAAGGCCTCGTGGCCCCTCTAGGACACCCATATACACTACTTGTGAGCCTTGGTGAGATTCAAACCCATGATCTTGTAACAAGTTATCCTTGAGGTAAAAATTTCTACTTAACTTTTTCCATTATTTACCTTCTAACTTTGAGTTATCATAACTTATTTATAGTAACTTAGATTTACATGTTTTTTATATCATTGGAAAGATAAAAAAATTACCTACTTGAATATATAATTTTTACTTTTTATTTTAACTTTTTATTAGATAAAAATCTAGTGAACAGACTGTGACTAGTTTTGTAGTGTGCAATTACTTAATTGCACATATTTTACTTGTTTTGTGTTGTTCTTCTCCTTCATTGTTGTTTATTGCTCCTTATACTTCACACCACAATTTATAAGCAACTCTTAATTGAGGCCACCTTATAACTTGGATTGAGGAGTGAATCTTATCCTCAAATTAATTGTGCGCTTGCTGGGAGGTGGAGCTTCTAATTGTGTGTGTGAATGTGGAGTGAGTATGTTGTAATTCACATTTTGCTTGGTCTTTTTGAGTGAGAAGTTCAAAGTTAATCTTCATCATTGGTAAGTTTTCTACATCTCTTCTTTATTGGTGTATACAAAGCTTTTCAAGTTCTCAATTCATAAGGTATTCAAAAACATTTTCATTATTGAGTGCATGTTGATTTGCTCTCGGGTTTTCATCAATCAGTTTTTTTGGATTGCATATTTTAAGTTGAAACTTTTTATATTCGTGTATCTTGATGTTAGCTTTCCAATAAGCTATTTCACGTTCAATTTGGGCTTGATTTGAATTTGAAGTGAATTTTAGAATAGGAAGTGGTTCACTGCCTTGGTAGTTTCATGTATCTCATGTTTGGAAAGGCATTTTTTAGTGCATGGTGACTATTTGATAGTCAAATTTTTGGTGTACAAGAACTTTGAAGTTAAGATTGTAGTGGTGCAAACTTCAATGCTATTGAACAAGAAATGAATTTTTGGCGATTTTTGGAGTGGAGAGAGATTTCTGCCTTAAGTGGAATACAATTGAGGTTAGTGATTTCTATCTCTTCAATCATTTACATTGTTGATTTTATGTTATACTTTTGATTGTTGTATTTTAAATCTTATCTTAATTATATTAAATTATAATAAAAATATATATATAAAAAAATTAATATAAAACAAATAATAAAAAATAAAAATAAAATAAGTAAGAAAATAAAAATAAAATAAAATAAAAATAATAATAAAAAATAAAACTAATAATAATATTATTAATAATATAAAAAAATATATATATGATAATAACAATAAAATAAAATAATAATAATAATATCATTTAATTAAAATAATTATTTTATAATTATTTTATTAATATTTTAATATCATAATATATTTTATTTAAACTTTTATTATATTTATTATATTTTATTTTATTTTTACTTATCTTTTTATCTTTATCTTTCTTGTTTAATAATTACTATTACTTTTTTATACTAATATTGTTTTTCTTTCTTTTTATTTTATTTATATGCATAATAAATTTTTTATATTGATATAAGTTTAATATGTTTTTATTAATTTATTAATTTATTTTTATATAATATCTTTACTTCTAACTTGAAATACTAATTGGTTAGTTTAGTATTAGTGTAGTATTATTTGGTGGTTCTCTTTAGATTGGTTGTCACTTTAGAAGAATAAAGAGTGGAGTTCAAGTACAACTTCAAATCTAAGACTAATCTTGGTAAATTCAAAACCTTAGCTTTTCAATTATTTAAAATTTTAGATAAAAGCAAGGAAGGAGCACAACTATGAGAAACTTGGTGGATTTCAAACCTTAGCTTTTCAATTTATTTGAAATTTTAGACAATAGCAAAGAAAGAGCACGACTAGGAGAAACTTGATGGATTCCAAACCTTATCTCTTTCTTTAAGTTGAAATTTTAGGTACATTTAGGAAGGAGCACGGCGGGACTTGCTGTCCTATAAGTAACATCTAAAACCATTCTATCACCTTGTAGTATAATTGAGTATTAAAAAATTCAATTATACGCACCAGAAAATTCTCTAATCTACCTCTTTTGTTAAGAGAACTTGGTTGTGTTTGTGATAGGCGCTTCAATTTTTAGATGTTTTGTAAGGAAGTGAAGTCACATTGATGGCCACCATGACTTCTTTTTGGCATTGAATTTGTACTTTTGAGAAGTGATGATTTCCATGAGGTATAGTTAATTGTTGAAGGTTGCCCTACATGTTGCCTTTTACCTAGTCCATCTGATTTTTGTGGTATCCACGTTTTAAAATTTTAAAATTACTTGTACTACCCTTGGCCTTATTTTCCAATCTCTAAATTTTGAATTAAGTCCAATTAATGGGTGATTCTGCCATATTAAGAACGGCACAAGATCTTAACTTGGTATTTAATTGAACCTCCTACATCACTTGTAAGAAAAGTTTAATTATTGGATGATACCACTAATTTGAGATCGGCACGAGATTTCATCTTGGTATATAGTTAAACCACATGCCTTTCAAATAAGTAAGAAGAGAAAGGATTTTATGTTAATTCAAAAAATAAAAATAAAAATAAAAATAATTTAAAGTCTATTTGATTTGCTTTAAACCACCTACTAGGTTTTTTTTTGTAATGGAGTTATATAGAAACCATATACTTAGTTGTATGCCATCTAGGATTAGTTTTAAGGTAGTTCATCCTCTTACTAGCTTTATTTTGCGATCTCGACGTGTTTTACAACCCGAATCACATATTGAGCCTATAGTTGTAGAAACCCACGTATTAGAAAGAATTTGCGATAAGATGTCACAAGTTTCTATTGGGATGGAGCATGGAAGAAGACAGCCTTCAAGGCCTCAAGTAGAGCCTTTATCAATTCCAATTCCAAGGGTTAGTGTAGCCAATGAAAAAAACCACAACTTCCAAACTAATATCCAAATCGACCCAATGATGTTATCTAAGGGATTATCAATTGTGGTACCTTCAGGATTACAAGGGGCATCAATTCCACCTAATCTTCCATGATTTTGTGGATCTATTAATGAAGATCCAGCAGCATATGTAGAAAGATTTGTAGAGGTATTTATCACCAATTTAGTAACCAATTACGGTTAATGTTTAATGTAGTTTCCAACAATCTTAATAGATTTCACATATGCTTGGTATAGATCTCATATAGAGAGGGCATTCACCAAATGAAAACAACTCCTAGTAGCATTCTTTCGTCAATATAGGCCTGTGATTGGTCAACAACAAGCCCTTTTAGCCTTGACAAATATTAGATAAGATCCTTCAAAAGACATTACCTCATATGTGAGGCAATTCCAGATAGTATATACTCGATATGTTGGTAATTTATTAAACGAGGATGCCATAATGCACTACTTTATCCAAGGTTTTGCCATGCCTTCTACAATTTGGGATATTTTAAACAAGAGACCTAAAGATTTAGGAGGAGCCATTCAAGCCGCTTTAGAAGTAGAGGTTATTGATAAGGAAAATGATCGTATGCTTAGAAGGGTAGAAGAATCAATATCCGCCTTTATACCTTTATAACATCGACCTATAGAATTCCATCAATCTCTAGCTTTTAAATATAGCAGCATACATATTTATACATAAATGACGGTAAGCGCCTTGGTATCCCAACCTACAAATGATCGAAACTCAATAAAATCTTCGTGATAATAAGATTGGAAGGGTTAAAAAAGTGAGTGTATGGCGGTGAGGTGTTTTAAAATAAGATAAATAAATGTTATAAAAAGCCGTTGGTGAAGCGACCGAAAGCAGCCAGTAAAAGTCAATGAATACATAGAGGGCACGAATATCATGAATGAGGGGTTTCACTTATGAATTAATGTTACGGCGTAAATTGTGAGCCGAAGTAAATACTGACGTAATTTTGTCCATGATTCCCTCTCGATAACAAGAAAAAAACTCAATTCCAATTGTATAAGCCTCCTCATCAATTGAAACAAATAGATTCTAATTTTCTTTCAATTCAAAGAAATAATATGATACCTTATCCTATTTGTGGAAAGCCACATTGAGTAGGTCAATGTTGGATTGAAAATGAAAATGTATGCTCTAATTGTAGAGGTTCTTATCCTACGCATTGTTGTAGAAGACCCAACTAAGTCATTTCCTCAACTTCTTTCTCAAAGGACTATGATAACCAAGTTAGAAGAAATATACAAGGAGTTAGATTTACAGATCCTATTATTACACAAAGTTCATCAAACATATATTATGATCCTTCAAACAATGGTGAAAATCATCTTCCTTCAACAATAGTTAAAACCAATCATGGGACATTCCAAGGATCTGTAGCATATATTCAAAATCAAAATTAAAACCAACAGCCACAAACTTCTCAAGATGTTAGATACATGGTGGTTCAACTTGATGTACCTTCTATATCAAATTTATCATCTCCTCAATCCCACTTGGTGCAACTAGATAACAAAGAGATCTTTAAGGACAATGCATATTTACCTTCTTTGATTGTAAGCAAAAATATGAATGCCAAAAAACCAATAGATTTAGTACAACTTGAAGAAGATGAGGTATCTATAGATACTTCAGAAGATTCATCCAAATTTGAGGAATTATCAAAAACTACTCAAGAAATAGCTAAAGAATTACAAGACAAACAACCTTCTTCTATAGTTGAACATGATGAAGAAGAATACCAATTTGTAGGCAAGGAAGGACCTTGGACTTTTAGTATCTTTTTGAAACAACCAACAACTATTAGAACCTTCAATCCTGCAGAACCTTACGATGTATGACAAGATCATTGTAGAACTAGAGCCAATATTTCTTTTGGATAATTGGTTCAAGTAGCACCAAATATCAAAAAAGACCTCAAGGAAGGAATAATATTACAAAGGAAAATTAAGAACTTAGAAGGAATAGCTCGAATTGAAGTTGATGATCTAAAAGAGAATATCACCTTGGAAGAAAAAAATGACAATAGAGAATATGGACCTGTTGAGACTGATGTAGAAATTGTGGATAAAATAATTTCTAAGGTCATAATAGATGATGGAAGTAGCATCAATATTATGCCTGAATCTACTATGAACAAATTGAGATTAAAAATCACTCACAAGGTAATTATGAAGGTCAGATTAGCTAATCAAAGACCTTCTCAACCTCTAGGTCAAATCCATTGTCGTATTATGTATTGTCTAGTTCAAGAATGCACAAGGCACCTGGCTGTAGAAAGTAAAGTTGTGTTTGCAAATAATCAAGAAACTCTAATAGGTTTCACCCATATATGAAGAATATGATTCAAAGTTCAATTCAAAAGTGTTTAAAAATATTCCTCTTAGTAACATCAATTATACACACACCCCAATTTACTTGTTTCTTTAATAATTAAGAAATTTTTTATTTTTATTTGTAAGCCCTAATCCTATAAAACAAAATGATTATTGACTACTTCTTTTTATTCCGACCATCTCTTGGTACGAGGTACAACGTACAAATGCTAATACTCTAAAGCCTTCAATCTTCAAAAATATTTAGGCTCAGCCCTTGTCTGATTGCCAAAAAAAATCTTAAAAAGCACTGCCCCGATGATGACATGATTTGAAGATGATGCAAAAAGCTCTAGTGGTGATTTATAAACTAACGCATTATTAGCTCAAAGCTGATGTAGCCTCAATCTATGGTTCACCCATCACATTACCAAAATTTACATTGATTCAATTTGGTGGATCTTTAGTTATTACAAAAATCCTATCCAACCCTAAATTGCCAACTTCTGACAACCTTTTGTATCAAAGCTCAAATATCTCTTGATTGCATTGTTAGATTAATATAAATTTTTGTATATACTTAGCACATCTAATGATCCAAACAACATCAAATTTTGAACTATAGATGCTATACTAATTGCACAAATCGCTCAACAATGCAAGCCATCATTGTCTTATATAAAATCCAAAACACCAATACAAACCTTAACTTTGAATAGCAATTGCTAAGTCTTCCAAAATCCTATAGTAACAAGCTAAATGCCCTTAGAACCTCCTTCAAGCTGGCTATTTAATCCTAATTGCCAATCTTTGAATAGCCCGAATACCTGCCTTTGGTAGTCATTTACGTGGCTGAAGGTCTGATTTCGACCCTGTCTCATATCCGGTCACCCCTTGGATTTTGATCTAACTTATTTTAAGGATTTTAAAACTTAATCCTATCCTCAATTCAACCTTAGTATCTACCATACTAACTTTTTTACTTCTCTTATTGTATTTTTATTAACTTATGGCTTTTTTAAAAGCCGTGAACTAGTTTCTATAACCTAGAAGAAAATTTTAATAACTAACTTTTATCTTTTAGCTATTAGAGCAAGATTTAATCTAAGAGGCTTCTATAAATCTTTTCTTAAATATCTTAAGTTTCTAATAATAGAATATGAAAGTGTTAAGTAAGATTTAATATTTATTCATCTTTTTATATAAGCGTTAAATAGCGACATCCACTTTACTGAGCCTCTTGTCGTACGATGTCTTGATGGAGCGTATGTCGCCAATTGGCGTAAATATAATTTCTTTAAATTCTCCACGCCCAGAGTTCTTCTTTATCATGTTCATCATCCATTTTCATATAATTATCTTCTTCAAAGTCATTGATGTCTTTAATATTATCCTCCACATTTATTTTTCCATCTCGTCTTTTAAAAATCTTAACTTGCTTTTCAACAATAGGTATCTTCAACCTTGTACCATCCAATTCTTTCAATGAATATGTGGCATTATCATGAATTGTTACTACTAAATGTAAGCCCAATCGCGTTATGAAAACTTTTTAGATTGCTATCTCTTTGGTTACTCTAAGCCCCATTGTCATCGCAAATCATCGTCCTTTCTTGATTGCTTTAGGCTGTTCGATGTTGTTTATCAAGCAGGGCGTAGCCTTGGCATCACTGATATGATTCCATATCTTACGTCTTTTTAGCCGAGTTGCGAATTACAATAGCCAGCAGCTCTTTTTTAACTTTATTCATCCGCTCTTGGTGGCGTACTCCAAGTTGGTAGCGTATTCTTGTCGGCGTAATAGGTTTTTGGCTGTCATTGATTCATTTGGCATATATCCTGTCATTGATTCATGTGTTATTTGAATTAGTCCATGTCGTAAAGAGTAGAAGTCGAGGCTATTACTCGCTCTTCCATTCTGACTTTAGCAAGGCTTTTCTGATTGGTGGAGATTATTAAATTCTGGCTTTTGCATTCCCCTCTGGATTATAAGCTATAGTCAATGATATTTTGACTCCACATCTCTTAAAGAATTCATGAGTTTCATGTGCATTTAGTTCTCCACAATCTACAGTGATCTTTCCCACACATCTATAGCGACAAATAACATCCTCAAGCAAAAACCTGTAAATCTCTTCTGTAGACTTTGTCTTTAAAGCCCAATTTCCACTTGATTCGATAAATCTTCACAAGTTAAAACTAAATATCTCATTTGCCATAATCCCATTGGCATAATAACCAAATCCACAACCCATTTAAAATGAATGGCCAAAAGATATATTAAATATAAACCATCTCGATGTCATATATTTGAATATATTTGACAAGTTATACAAGATTCTACAAATGAAGTTACATCTCGATACATATTCTTCCACCAATATCGTTCCTTCAATTTAGCAAAAGTAGCCTAGATTCCTCTATGCTCTGCCCATAAACTATCATGAAATTCCTTGAGTAGTTTTTGTTGACTTATTTTAGTACCTACTACTTGTTGTGCAATTCCAATGTTTGATTTTGGCCTCTTCCATATAAATTCTCCTTGTAGTACAAACTTGTATGTCTTTTTTCTAATTTGTCTAAATTTTTCAACCAACCAATTAGCATGCTTAGTTAATGTGCTCAAATAATGTCCAATATCCAAAAAATCCCCTTCATAATTTTCTTCTTGAAATGGCTTATTTTCCTTATTGAATTGTGAAATCAAATAAAATTTTGTATCCACATCATCAATATCCTCTATCATCTCATCTTCTCCATCATATCTTGCTCGAGACAACATATCTGCTATGGAATTGTCTTTTCCCGTAACATGCTTAAATTCCGGATTTAATGACTTGATATAAGCAATCCACCTCAACATTGCAATGTCTGGGGTTGTACAATTAATAATCATTCCAAACAAGGGCAAACAATCTGTCTAAACCGCCATTGTTGTCTCAATTAAATAGTCTTTTTCAACTTTCATAGCTGAAACAACTCTCCATAATTCTCTTTTCACCTGAGAATACGCATGTTGGCATGTACTCAAAACCTTAGCTCCAAATCAAACTGCAAATCTATGCTCATTTGAATCATCTTGATCCACAGCCCATTTAATGGCAATTGGACTAGTATCCGCTATAAGAATCACTAGTCTATTGTACTTATAATCAACTTTTTTCAATATTAGAGGTGATATTTATAATTTCTTCAACATTTGCATTGCTTTGATATACTTTTTTTCCCATTTAAAATGATAACCTTTCCATAATAATTCATACAATGGATGTGCTATATGGGCATAGTGAGGAATCCAAATGTGATAGAACACACATGCACCCAAAAACCTACGCACCTCTATTAAAGAGCTGCAATCTTTTTTTATTCTTCCAATTGCATCAATCTTGGCTAGATCTAGTTTTCTTCCATAAAATCTACATAAATGTCCAACAATTACAACTTCTCATACTCCAAATGTAGATTTTATACCCGATAGTGTAAGATGAATTCCCTCAAGACAAGTCAATATTCTTTCACAATCTTGTATATGATCAATAATATACTTGTAACACCCCCTCTTATCTAAAGTTTCATCCTTATCATCTTCTTTACACTCTTTTATAGGAACATCATCTAGAAAAGGCATAGTCTTCTCAAGAATAAAATCCCTCAACACCTTGTTCATTTTGTTCATCATATGTGCAACTGAGTTAATAGCACCTTGAGGAAGAGTATACATCCTAACGTTTCCAAGTGGCGTTCTCATCGTTGTCATGTCTCTACTCTCTTTTGCAAGTTGAAATTGGTCATAGCCTGAATACAAGTCACCCATTGAATAGATTGCCCTTCCTACAAATGCTTCAGCAAATTCATCTACTATCGATCCAATTTTTGCATTCTTGATAGTCATTGCATTTATTGGCTGCATATCTTAAATAAATCATAATGATCCATTTTTCTTAGGCAGTGCAAACCATCGGCTAGAATTATTAAGAAAAATAGATAATACTAGATTAAGTTGCTAATGGTTAAAAGGTTGATTCTTGGAACGTGGAAGGACTATCATAGATGAGTCACAAGGAGAATAGCCTCGAGAATAGGTAAGAGCATATAAAATATGCTAAGAGATGTCTTGATGGTAGGTGCGTTATAAAAGAATGTCTTAATGGTAGGTTGGATGAATATAAGAAAGAATGAATGGAAGTTGTCTATTAGGGCAGCAACCTATAAGTAAAGGGTGTTGGAAGTGAGAGTTATCTCATTCCACACTTCTCTTTGTGTACAACCTTGCTGATGCTAAGTGTTGTGGCTTCTAACTTCTAATTCTTCAATAGGTGTATAGGCCCACTCACATTTGCTTTTGAGTTTTTTTTTTTAAGTTTTATGAAGTCTTTGTTGTTGTGTGGAATAGATCTTATGGTGTTTGCTGATGTTAGAATTTGTATGATCTTAGCTTATGTTATGGCAAGAGGAGGTTCTGATTTGTAAGCTTAGAGATCTCTAACATCGTCAAGTGCTCTATCTCCTCGACAGCTTAATTTAAGATTATCGCGAAGACCCAGATAGTGTCTTTATGAATTATTGAAGTTGTATCCACGTATTAACCTTGCATTAATTTCATTTGATAGTGAGTTGAAAGAGCGGAAGAACTTCGATTGGAGAGGTTTATAAGAGTATATATTACTGTAAGCTTTAAAAGAACATTCGAGAAATGGCTGAAGGAAAAATCACTCTTTATTCCGGGGTGGGCATTCTGAGCTTTCTCTACTAGTTATATGCATATCTTGGTGATTTTGATTCTGCAAGAAAGTGGCTTGAAAGCTTTTCTTGATACACTATTTTTTAAAATGACTTCTGCTGGTGACGAAGGTTTGAGAGTTTATCGGTAAGCTTTGGAAGTGATTTATAATTTACGAAAGTGATATGAGAGTAGTAAATTAGATTTGAGACATTTATATATACTTTATTGGACTTGTGAAAAGTCTTAGAAGTGAAGTTGAGAGTGTTTTCAGAATGAATATACTAATTTATTCACAGAGAGGTCATTTTAAATTTTTTAAGGTAGCAACACCTTGTTGCTGATTTTGAGAGCTTTAGGACTACTTCTCTTGATCTTTTTTGACACATTTCTTTCTTAGATATGGCTTCAAGTAGAGGTCAAGGCTTCAGAGCAATTGAGAAAATTAGAAGAACGAATTTCTACCATAGAAAGAAAGAAAAGGAGCATCAAAGTCAAGACTCAGTATTCTATTCATATCAAAGAAGGGACAATTATTCAAATCAACAAGGTAATGTCAAAACTTGCTTCAATTGTGGCAAAGTAGGACATTTTGCTTGAAATTGTTACAAAGGCAAAAATATGCCCAGGAAGAATGCAAATAGACTATAAGATAACTTTGGAAGAGAAGATTTTACATTTATGGCAATGAATAGAACCTCTATGGATGCCATAGCAAGATGGATTGTGGATTCAGGTTGTTCTAAGCATATGACACCTTATAAGTGTTTATTTGACACTTATGAGGCTATTCCAACATTAAATGAGGTCTTGGGAGATAGTAGCACATTTGAAGCCATTGGAATTGGCTCTATTATGGTGGAGGTGGTTGTGAATGGACAAACCAATAGGATAAGAATCAAAGATGTTCTCTATGTGCCCAAAATGAAGCAAAATCTACTTTCGGTGAGTAAACTTGTGATGGGAGGTTTTATGGTTTAATTCAACATGAATGGATGTTTTGTGAAAATATTGAGTAGAAACATGGTTGCTAAAGGCTCTACAGAGCAACATTTATATTATCTTGATTGTAAGAAGGTTAATGGAGTGGATGTGGCTGCATCAAATGAAGCCAAGTTGAATACATGGCATCGTCGCCTTGGCCATTTAAGTATGAAGAGCATGATAGAACTCAAGTCTATGGTAAGAGGTTTGGATCTTGGTAAAATAAGCCAAAATGCAAAACAACTTGAATGTGAAGGATGCATACAAGGTAAACAACAAGGAGCTTCATTTCCAAGTGGTATAGCAATACGGGCAACAAAGTTATTGGAGATTGTCGATTCTCATATATGTGGACCTATGAAGACCACAAGTATTGGAGGAGCAAGATATTTCCTCACTTTTGTTGATGATTTTTTAAGAAAAGCTTGGATCTATATTTTTAAAGCCAAAAGTGAGTATTTGTGGAAGTTCAAGGAGTTTAAAGCACTTGTTGAAAAACAAAGTGAATGTAAGATCAAGGTGCTGCATATGGACAATGGTGGTGAGTATATGTCTAAGCAATTTGATATTTATTTGAAGAATGAAGGAATTGCTAGACAAACAACTACTGCATAATTTAGTATTGCTGAAAGGGAAGATAGAAGCATTGTAGAGATGGCAAAGAGCATGCTTCATATTCAAAATCTTGGTTATGAATTTTGGTTGGAAGCTGTGGTAAATGCAATATATATGAGGAATAGATGTCCAACAAGTGCTCTTGCATCAATGACACCTCAAGAAGCATGGAGTGGGAGACAACCTTGTATTTCACATTTGAGAACCTTTGGATGCATTGCATATGCAAAGACACCAAATTGTATGAGGTCTAAGCTTGATGCAAAAGAAACAAAGTGTGTGTTCTTAGGATACTGTGAAGGTACCAAGGCATATAGGCTAATGTGCTTGGATAGCAATACAATCATCAAAAGTTGTGATGTTGAGTTTTTGGAACATAAGAATGCTTGTGAGCACTTAGAGATGTGTCCAAGTGGGAGTAATGGTGTGTTTGTGGACACATCTTTAAATTCAGCAAGGAAAGAAGAAGCTAAAGACAATGAAGATAGTAGAGATGTATACCAAAGAAAAGAGCTTAAGGAGATGGATAAGATGAAAGCTTCTACAATTGTTGGAACAAGCAATGAAGAAAATAAAGATGGTGGAGGTATGAGTGAATATGAAAAGCCACATAAGATTGAAAAGATGAAAGCTTCAATAGTTGATAAAAACAAAATAGAAGAAAATGATGATATGAAGGATTATGATGATGATAATGATGATGATGATGAAGAATATATACCTTTGAATGAGAAAAGACAAGTTATAAGAGAGAAGAAAGTTATGGAAAAAGGTGAATGTTCATCTTCAAATGAAAGAAGATATCCTTTAAGAAAAAGAAAACCACTTGGTGAATGGTGGAAGAATCATATCTTTCCTCAAGAAAATGAAGAACATGCTAATGTTGCATTTGTTTGTGATTCATTGACATTATGTAATACAATGAAATCTATAGATGCTATAAAGTGGGAGAAGCCATGGAAAAAGACTAGAAATCTCTCTTGAATAATGCAACATGGAAATTAATTCAACTTCGATGAAATTGAGCTTCAATTTGTTCAATGGACTTAGAGATGAATCAAATGGAGATGAAAATGGCTTTCTTGAATGGAAAGTTTGAAGAAGACATTTATATGGATTTGTTTATAAAGATAAGTAACACCTTATTTGAGATGCAAATAATAGAAGGTCATATACTCTTTGTTGGAGTGGGAGCAATTGCATGGACTGCTAAGAGACAATAATAATTACAAGACCCTCAACAGAGATGGAGTAAATGCCAACAAGTCATATTGCAATGGAAAGAATTTGATTAAGATAAACTCTAAAGGCCATTCAATGTTATTTCATAAGGAAGAGGATTAGAATGGGAGTGCTTGACATAACATATTATGCTATGTAAGACATGATTGTTGATTAAAGTATTAATGAAGGATAGACATCACATGTTAACATAGGCATTAGATTTAGAAGCCTTTGACCAATAGCAAAGTGGGAGTGTTGTGGAAAATAGATAATAGTAGAATAAGTTGCTAATGGTCAAAGGGTTGACTCTTGGGATGTGGAAGGACTATCCTATAGATAAGTCACAAGAACAATAGCCTCGAGAATAGGTAAGAGCATATAGAATATGCTAAGAGATGTCTTGATGGTAGGTGAGATGTAAAAGGATGTCTTAATGGTAGGTTGGATGAATGTAAGAGAGAATGGATGGAAGTTGTCTATTAGGGCAGCAACCTATAAGTAAAGGGTGTTGGAAGTGAGAGTATCTCATTCCGCACTTCTTGCTTTTAAACCGTGCTTAAGTGTTGTGACAACCTAGTTCTTTAACGTGCATGGTTTTAATTCTAACTGTTGGAACTTGGAGAGGGAGATGCAAACCTTTCCCTGCACACATTTACAGGGTTGCAGCACTAGGTGATGTTGTGAACTGTACAGCAAATTGGAACAACCAGGGAACCAGGAAGATGGGGAGGGTGAGCAGATTAGAATCCAGTGCAATTTCTAACAATATGAATTGCAGGGCAGGGAGGAAACCCTAAGCTGCAGGGTACAGCAAATGTAGGTGAATGCCCACTCTGTTGGGCATGCTCTCAGAATGTTGCCCTGGCCCATGCTCTACAGGATCCACAAGGAGGTGGGAGAGGAGGCTCTGGCTACAGGGTTTGGCAGTCAGGAGGTTTAGGATCATCCCACCCCCATGCAGCTCCTCCTCCTCTTCTTCCTGCTGCTGATGCTCCTCTTCAATCTAGGGCTGGCCAGGAGGGATCCACTGCCAGGGATCTGTTCACCAGCACCCATGTGGTAAACCTAACATTCAATGAGGTAGATGCCTTGGCCCAAAGCCATCGCTCCAAATCATGGCTGGTGGTTGTATATGCCCCATGGTGCCACTTCTGTCAGGTCTGATCCCCATCTATCCTCTCTCCTGGGGACTTTTGTGAGGCATGGCTACTGAGTTTGCTGCAGCTCTCCCTTTCTCAGAATGTTTGCCATCACCACAGCTTCCTGTATCTTCATTGTTTGGCCCCCACATTTGAAGTTTGACATTAATCCAAATGATTTTGCTCTACAGGCCTTGGAGTCTAATTTTGAAAGAGTTGCTCATCACCTCGAAAATTCAAATGTGTATGTGAGTTACCCTAGCCATCCACTCTGTATTATGCATTATCATTCCAACTCTAACCTGAATAGTGTTGTTTTGTTGTATCTGATTTTCATTTTAATGGGTTTGATTTCAATTAGTTCATAATATTTTTTTGTAATAATATTTCATTTTCATAAATACCAACATTGTGAGGGGAAAAAATTCATATTTAAAAATTTGCATGCAGAATAAATTAATAAATAAATTCTTTTGAATGTAAAACTTTCACTTCTAAGTTATTTAATAGATAAATAAAGTAAATGTTTATGCATAAAGTAATTCAGTTTTTTTTATGATTGTAAATTTATGATACCTTTAGTAAAAAATTGGATTACCTTTTTCTAGTTTGTGTCAAAATATTCATTGAAGAATATATTTCATTAATTTACTATATACTTAGTCTTTTTGATGTACATATCTTTGGTAATTTACAATGAGTCAAAACTGAATTGTGAAGGGATCTTTTGAAACTTCATAAACATTTAACAGATGTAATAATGTAATAATGCTGCAGTTGAGAAAGTGACGTGTCTTAAGTATGACTCATTGGAAGATTTCGAGCAGATGGTGATTACAAGGAATATGCAAAGCAATATTTGCAGCTTGAGCACTTCCCCACAATTCTCTTCTTCCCTAAAGACAGTTCCCACATTGTAAAATATCAATCAGAAAATAGAGAAGTAGATGCTTTACTTGGATTTGTACATGCTTTTGGATAGAACTCAGAAAGGTAAGTAATAACTTACCATCCGTTTCTACCAAGAAGTAAATTTTATATCTTTTTATTTTTAAAATTTAACTAAATATTATTTGATTTCTAATGAAATAAGTTTACAAGTTATGCAGAATAATTAAAATAATTATTAATTTTTGAATGTTTTTTTAAATAAAGAATTTATCATTTAGAGAAATAATGCAATGTAGTATTATTGTTTAATTTGATTCCGTGTTTATTTTTTCCTGAAGGAAATTGAAGAAATTAAGAAACATACTTCAATTTCAAAACCACTTCAAAAAAAAATTGGTATTAATATCTTGTTAATGATACATTGGTATTGATACCTTGTTTGAATTTGGAGCATAAATTTGTCTCAATTCTTTTGGTAAACAAAAAACTGATATTATCAAATTGTATCTACTTATAAATGTCATTTTTTAAGTTGTCATGATAATCATGAAAACCAAGCTCTTTGATGTTAAATTATACTTTATACTTTATTGTAGTCAATTTTGAATATCATTTTTTTAATAAAAATAATTGAACATTGAAATGGTATTTTTGATAGTGAAATTTAGAATTAAAACTTCATCAGGTTTGTTAGAGAAGTTTTAAAATTCTAAATTAAGAGTTATTTGATAAAATATTTCCTCTTTGATTTTGTATGACTCACTACTACTGTCTTTGTCCATTAAGGTTTTCTGCAAAGACTGTCTTTTTTCTTGCTTGTTATTACAACTTATTGAGTTGTGATTTACATTCTTAAAACCTTTCCACAAGGTAAATTTTTTAATATATTTTGTAAAATAAAAAATAAATAAAATCAAACAATTTTTGAACAAATAATTTTTATAACGTTTTGTATATTTATTTGTGTGTGTGTATATGTATATACATAGGATGGTTTATTCATAGTGGTCAAGGAATATATTTTTATCAACCCCTCCCCAGTGTTAACTAAAAACAGTTCAGAGAATCTTTCTAGCAAACATTAGGTAGTCTTCTAAAAATAAATTTTGATTTTATAAAGAACTAAACTGTGATAGCATTGAAAGTAGTGTTTTTCAAATTTATAATGAAAAAGAAATCTTATTTTTCTCATGTCTTCATGATGAACTAATTCCTACATAGAGTTGTTTTTGTCATTTTGTAATTATTCTTGTAACTGTAATCCATTATAATGGACTTGATACACAAATTTATTAGAATAATTATAAGTAATTTTGTTCAAGATTTCACAAGAACATTTTGGTGCAATTTCAAAAAATATACCTTGCAACTAAATTTTAGTAATATTGCAAAATATGTTTGTGTATTTTAAGATGAACTTTTAGATTATGAGTATATAGATTGAATTGATATTTCAAAAATGTTACAATCATATTTAAAATGTGGCTATTTGAAAGTAATATTGTCAGATTGATGTTGTCCTATAAAAACTGTGTTTGAAATGATCAGGTTCCTCATTAAAAAAATTAAAAAATTAAAAAAAAAAACCCATAAGGTAGCCTTGAACAAATATGACAGTTGGAATTAACTTTAAGAATGTCGGTAAATATTTTAAATAAATGATATTCCATACATAAATTCCATTAATATTACCTTAATGTGGTTTAAATAGAATCAAGTAACAAGCCACAAAAGTATGTTAATTGCATCAACAAAAGACATTTCTATTGCCAATGATGCTTAACAAAAACATGCATACACATTTTAACTTGATCATTATTAAATGGTGATATCAAATGTTTTTCATTGCATGTAACCAAAACAGATTGCAAGATTTAAAAATTACTACTATATTTTCAAGCATCAAAAATCTTTAAGAGCTTAAAAGAAATTCATTTTGTCTCAAAAAGTTTGGTGATCCTATAGATACAAATAAGATAGTATTCTAAATGTCTCAAGTTAGTATGTGATAGACCAATTTGGTTCCTATTTTTATTTCTCTAGTTACATAAAAGGCATGGAGAACCTCACATTTTTATTTTCTTAAAAAAATTTGGATCTATATGCACATTAAAGAAAATGTGTTGTAATAATAAACCATTGTGTCATATAGTTAATGATGTTGGTAAATCTATAAGGTTTTTTAGTACTAAAAAAATATCAAATTATATATCTTTAACATAAAAAACATAGTTTACATAACATCAATACTTTCTTTTAGGTCTATATCTAAAAAAATTATATGTTTGAAGAAAGCTAAAATGACTTAATTAAATTAAAACTTGCAAAATCTAATCTAAATTATAAAAAAATAAAAGAACAAAATATTTATCAATAAAATCATTTTATATTTTATCTTTAATAAGAATAAAAAACATAAGCCATTAATGTGTCTCATCAAATAATAAGTAGAGTAGTAAAAATCCTTTTAAAAGAAGATCATAAGAGAAATAAACACCAAGAAAGAAATGCTTTATTAGAAGAAAAATATTAAATTTTAATTTTGTATTAAAAATTAATTATTAAAATTTAGTAATAAAAATTAATTATTAAAATTTAATAATAAAAATTAGTTATTAAAGTCGCTCTCAGTGTGTGACAAGTGTGCTTCACAAAGTCTACTTCAAAAATGTTGAAAAATTTATGTTTTATGACACATCCGGTTTGTGTTCAATATTATGACAGTTCCAGCATAAAATTTCCAAGAATATCGAGTTGTCGGTAATCACAAAAGACTAAAAAAACATGTTTAGTAACTAGATTTTTTCATTATTCCAAATGTCATCACTCACATTGAAAGTGTAAGCAGTTAAGAATGGCCCTAGCGGAATAGGTACCCAGCTGGTATCTGGTACTGGATTAAAATCTAAATAGTTCCTCGCACTAGACATTATAATAAACCCTAAACTCTTACCCGTCTAATTGCTCATAAATAATTTTGAATATTTTTTTAAACCCCAAACCCTGCACCCTGCACCCCTCCTCCCAATAGTTTAGGGACTCCCAACAATTGGTAGCCAGTCAGTGAGCTGCTCACAAATTCGGGGGCAGCTACCCTACATGTATGTCTGTAGACACGCATGGATGACTGACGAATGAAGTTAAAAAGGTCACAGTGCGAGCTGGGTACCTGTTCTGCGAAATCGGTTAAGCATCTACTTGCAACGTAAAAATCATATTTACTTCATGCACACCAGTTCCAACTACTGAACCATTACAAAATAATGTCTGCAATACATTACTGCAGGCCCTGACAAAATGCTAAGAGTTCCTTCCAACTTGTAGTCCAAATACCTTGAATCCGGTAGAGCATACACTAAGGGTTCTCATGAAAACCCCATGGTACTGAACTAAAAACCTAAAACCTCCCAGCAATCTGCACTCATCGCTCACTTGATCAATTACAATTGTGACCCAAAACGATTCAGCAGGCACAGGAATTGCAAGGCTAGGTTCATCCCATTTAGCATCTAATCATGGGTTAGGAATGCGTAAGATCCAAAGTTAGCAAGGGCAATGCCATGATACTGGCGAAAACTGCCACTATGAGTGCCGTTAACCAGAATGGAAATTTCTCCGAAGGTTTTTGCTGTCGACCCTTTCTCTCAACATGCCCATTGTTGGCAGGAGTCAGTGTATCAGACTGAGGCCCGGAGGACTTTAAAGTACAAGAAGCATTAACTCCATTTTGAGTCGCTTGTTCTGCTACGACTTGCTCTGCAGCTCTCTGCCTCTCCAGGTGCTTTTCCACATATTCGGGAAACATTTTACGAAAAACAGCACTAACCAAGACAAGAAAAAACCGTTAGATCCAGGGTACCAACCATCACATTTGCGTTCAATTGCCTGGGTATACAAAAAACAATCACAAGAAACTAAAACTCCAGAAAAAGAGCATAGTACCTTGCTCAGGAATTCAACTAGATTGATCAAAATACACTAAGTCTACAATCTTTTTCAAAAGTAGGACACGTTTTACATGAGTGCTGAGATATTATTCGGCACCAAGTGGAAAGCATGGATAAAGATCACCTAGTTAGAATATAAACAGTACGACACATAGGGTATTTACCTCTTACAATTGAACGCTAGAGAATTCTGAGCTAAGCGCTGCTTCTCCTCGTCACTGGTTGAAACGCTTCCTGTTGTAGGCGTGTTGTCCATCTGCAATGCAACATCTAGAGTTGAGTACACTAGTTTTTGCAAGACCTACTCAGGGAATCCAGAAAATACTCATCAAATCAAAAAAGACTGAACACAATTATAATGCTGGCAGAGGAAGAGGACTATCGATGAACAAAATGCCCAAACCAATACCTATTTGCATGAGAATATCTGTTACTTACAACCATGATTAGATTCCTTTCCGTTCATCATTTGTAACTAGTCAAATTTGAAAAAGGGATAAGTTATAAAACTCACCATAAAAGACAGAAGGCCAGTCAAAATACTGCATCAAACAAAATCAGTAGTAGTGTAAGTTGGCAATGATGAGAATCCAAAAGAACATCAAAAGCTGTTGGAAAAACATTAATAAACGTAAAAGGCAAGAAAGTGAAATCTCATAATGTAGTAAAATCAGTCCAAAAGAAAATTATTGGAAAGATGACAGAGATAATAAAAGTGAACAAAAATACCTTGAAACAGACCACATTGGATTCCAAGTCTCTGGATGAACTGAAACGCATTTCGATCCATTTCATATACTCAGTACATTTCCAGAGCACCAGAAACACAACATTCCAATGTAGGGATAAAAGGGAGGAATTCAATAAGAATAAATATTTGCAATGGACTTGTCCTAAAAATGAGCTACTCACAGACCAGAAACAGTGCAAACTGAAATACGAGATAACGGCACGAGTACGTACAATCACTCATAGACATACAGATCCGCTTCTGAGTTGCAAATCGCCCATTTGGTGTAATCATACTGCTCCAGAAAAGAAAATCAGTTATCTTAAAATCAATTCTAGGTCTTGGCGCAGTAGGATCGAGCATTTCAGGGCGAATTTTTTAGTCGACTAAGAAAGGATAAGCGAACCTGATGCCTGGAGGTTTATACGGATATTCTGGTGGAAATTTAACTTTGCCATGATATACACCTCCTACAGGTCCACCAAATCCTCCTTCAGTGTCCACCATGTAACCGAGTATCTCACAGTCACATGCTTACTAGAAAGAGAAATTATGAGGTCAACACAACTTAAATGTCATACAGCAACCTGCGTTCTCTGCCATTCAACATGCACTGGAAGAAGTAGTAGAAACAGATACCTTCAAATGGCGTATTTTTACTTCCTTCCAAGACATAATCTGGCACAGGAAGGAGATAATAAAACAAATTACGATGACGTGCTAAACCATCCCTGATGCGTGCCCAAACTCTAAATAATGAAAATCAACAGAAGATGTTGAGTGCAGAATGAACGCAGAACTTACGCCATTCCAAGATATCTGTAGGTGATGGTCGTGCCAAAACATGTGGGACAGGTTCCTGGAAAGAGAAATAATTATTGGAATTAGTGAGCTACAGTGTGGGACGGACTATGGGTAAACGACCTCTTCAGCTAGAATCCTTCGATACAATAATCGCAGGTATACAAGCCTGGAAAAGTGAAGCACGGTACAGGACAATTATTAACAATCGTGCAGGAGCAAGGAGAGGCAACTAAGAGTGTAGTTTACGAGTTCATGCACAAGCTTGTACTCGGCACAAGCTAAAAAATACTAAGAAACTAGGCGTCTGAGAGCAGATGTGGTGGTTTCACCAATGCAACTCCTGCTGGTGAGATTGGCTGCCGTAAACTAGCAGGCATGCACATTTACAGCCTATGACCAGACAATCCACGAGTATTCACATTGATG
Organism: Physcomitrellopsis africana; assembly: GCA_036785485.1. NCBI lineage: Eukaryota > Viridiplantae > Streptophyta > Bryopsida > Funariales > Funariaceae > Physcomitrellopsis > Physcomitrellopsis africana. The sequence goes on along the minus strand of JAWRVF010002019.1, from coordinate 5,369 downwards.
CACCAATTACTCCACATTTATCCTTGGAAGCTACTAGAATTGGCGAGCCCCGAGAGCATTGTAGCAGTCTAATTCTCACATACACAAACGTCGACGGCCGTACTCATAAGCGGGTATTAAAATCTATACCAAACGATCTGCCCGAAAAAGTTTGCGATACTCCCACAAAATACTGTCACATCATTCAGCAAGATCGAAAGCTACCTTGATGACAAGCACGAATTCCAAAACCATGGCACGAGACAAATCTCCAACATATCTGGAAATGTGGAATTGTAATTTACTTTCAAAAAACGACATCAACAACCCCATATACTCTTGACATGCACATTGTTTTCCGATCACAATCTTCACAATCAAGCACAAAGGGAGATACCTGGGCGCAGTAGTCCAACCGACTAGAACTCTAATTTGATTACGACTACACAAAAAGTCTCGGACATGAATCATATGACATCCAGAGTGCTTAATGTAATAAAATTGGAAAATAACAATAAGGAAAAACCAACGCCTCCGAGGCGTGCCAAGGGCAACACGAGGTAGAACAAACCTTGCACAGTGCTCTAAACTCCTTCTGTAACCGCTGCACACACGCTCTATCTGCCATCACTCAGAACCACTTTCCCGCAGGTGAAAGAACAGAGAGAACCCTAAACTCCAGCAAACTGGACTTCGCCGAGGGTAACAGGGTCCAGAGCGATGATCACCTCTGGTGATGGATGAAGCACCGACATAAAAAATAAAATAAAAGGAACTAAAGACTAAAAGAGTTGATCGAGCAACACTAGGACCAAGGCCAACAACGCAGCAGCAGCAGCAGCCTAGACGTGGCCAAAACGCCGAGGAAGGAACAGCTAGGGTTGGAGCGAGCGAAGAATGGAAGGGGGAGAAGGAGCAGAGCAAGGGAATGAGAGAAGATGTGATAGAAGAGTTGAGGGGCATCCGAAGCAGAGGCAGCGACAGAGGAGAAGGAGGAGGGGGGAGGAGCGAAGGGGATGGGATTGGAATCAGGGTGCGAAGCAACAACTGAACACTCGACATCCAGCACGACTACCAGCACCCCCCTTGACGACGACGACGACGACAACAGCCGTGCCCGTCTCCGGACCTAGGTATCACCATTACCCTCGCCCCGCATTTGGACCCATTGAGCATGGTGGTACCTATTCCCGCCCCCGCCAGGTGGCACCTCAGACCCGCCATTCCTATCGGGCTCCACGTATGTGACAGCCAGAATCATCCATCGTTCCATCTGTTCATCAACCATCCATCAGCAAAGTTCATCAATCCAGCCAAAATCTGCACTCATGCACCTCTCGACATGCCCCCCCCCCCCCGCCTCTCCATTGCCTTCCTCACACTCCTTCAATACTATCCAATAAAAACTTATCAGAATTATTTTATATTCTCAAATTTAACTCGAAACTAATATAAAACGAATAAATAATCACTACAACCTTATTACTACAATCAATAGAAAATAAAAAATAATAATTGATAGTAATTGATAACTATTTTCAAACTTATACATGTCATGAAAATAAGATATTATTACACAATCAATATTTCAACTTCATGCATTTTTATTTAATTTTTTACCCAATATTTTAATACCACCGAGCATTTTTTTGCAAAACTAAGTGAACTACACTCATTTCTGGGGTCTAAAGTAAGACTGACTCATGCTATGACCTGATATGCAGTTGATAGTATTATCATTCCATCTATGGCTTTATCTAAAATTTTAAGATCACCAAAGGTATTACAATGAAAATCTAAAGGTGTCCTTGTACAAGTATCATTCACAAATATCACAACTCATGAAACATTTAGATTAAAAATAAAAATAAATAAAAAAACTACACACACACACACACACACAAATTCATTAGCTAAATAGTGTGTAGAAGTCATTAGTGGTTATAAATTTTAAAACAAATCTATATATCTAAAATAATATAAAAAAATCCAGATACCTAAATTCTACATACATAGATTGCAAGAATATTTTGTCTTTGATACTGACTCATGTTTTGAATTAATTTCAAGTTTTTAGAACACAACAATATTTGAATTTTGTTTATATAGCACTCAGAATCCAAAAATTGAGTTTTTCTTTAAAATGATACATCAATTTCAATTTCTTTTGATGCCATATTTGCAGTGTTAGACTGATTCACACAGATAATGTAGTTTATTACTTCCAATACAGTAAAAATAATGAAACCAATTTTTAAAATCATCAAATATACTTCTAAAAGTACATATTGAAATTTCTTTTAGAATTACTATACAAATCAAATTTTCAACCAAAAAAATTAACTAAATATTGAAAGAATGATTAAGATATTTTTATCAACTACCAACAAGATTGTTAAACATCCTATTTAAATTTTTCTTTAGATTACTTTTATCATGATAATATTGTTTTTGCATCTATTCAACATATATAAACATATTCCAACTATGACTTGATATTCAATACTTGAACCAAAAACAAAAAGACTTGTCAAAATAATATATATATATATATATATACATATTTTTTTTCTTAATATATTTATAAATTTTTTCTCACAAAAATAAATATAATTTTTTTTAGAATATGAAGATTATTTCCTTCTATAAACCGATAGTTATTTAAAATTGGAGCTTCTTATTAATCTGTAGCAAATTAATTTTGTCCAAAAGTTGGACCTAGTTAATAAATCTAACAAAAAAATAAAATTTATTTTTCTTAATTTTTCTTTAGATATCTTTAAAATTCATCTATAGGTAGAAGATTATATATATATATATATATATATATATATATATATATATAACATATTAAATTTGAAAATCACAAAGAATTTGAAGCAAAAATAATATAATATAAATTTAAATGTTGACAAGATATAATAACTAATATAGTAGTTCAATCATAATTTAATTAATACATATTAGAACCAAAAAGGTACTACACTAATCTATTCCAATGTCATAAAAATTCATCAAAAGTATCTATCTTAAATAAAAATATATATTTAAACACTAAATATTAAACAAAAATCAGAAATTAAATATAAAATAAATATTTTATTTATTTATTTATTTTTAGATTATTATATAACTAATTCTATACTTTGAATGTTATATTAATATACTTTGATTATTATAAAAATAAAGTTTAAATATAAATAATTCTTATTTAAATTTTTTTTAAATAATAATTTAAATTTAATTTTTTTTAATAATTATTGAAATAAAAATTTTAAAATATATAATTAAAATAATTTTTTTCTTTAATTATAAATAAAATTTTAGATAAACTTAAGTTTTAACAAATTTAGGATTATAATATACAACCATATTATTATTGTTTAATAATTTATATTAGAAAGAATCTTATAATTAAAAATTATATTATATTATATTTGAAGAAATTTAAACAAACAATAACACAAATTAATATTTGCAAGTAGTTGATACATTCTAAAGTTACCTATTATTTAATTTTTTTAAAATTGTTAACCAACCTATTTAATTAAAGGTGGTTTGAAAGAACCAACCTAGTAAGGAGACTTAGACCAATATGGTTTGAATAGTAGAAGGTAGTTTGAAGATACTTAACTCACATAAGAACTAGATGAATTAAGTCCAAACAATAGAAGATAGGTTGGAGATATCCAATCTATATAAGAACTAGACATCTTAAAGTTTAAATTAAAGCAAATTAGGTCAAAAGAATAAGTATCCACTAACAAAAAGGTAGCTAACTACTTATAATTGAAGTAGTATAAATAACCACTTGTCAAGGACAAGAACTCGATCAAAGCAAATAAACATATAAAACTTCTATTAAAAAGTATAACAAAATAAAAATAAGGAAGTATGTATATTAAACAAAATTAGAATGACTATTGCCACAAGACAAGAAAATTATAGACTCTTGAATCTGGACTAGAAGCAAGAAAGGAGTTGACAAGAATGAAGAAGGCTTCAGTCTTGCCTCTATAAATACTATCTAACTAAGAGCTATGTGGCAGTATTTTATAAGACCTCCTACACATGTTTAATTTGCAAGACACGTGTCAAACTTGCACAACAAGTTTTTCACATGTGGGCCACGTACTTGGCTTATTCCGCAAGCTACCAACATGTGTGACACATGACTAGCTTATTCCACAAACTACTAACATGTGTGCCATGTGGCAAGCTTGTTGACCAAGTTTCTAACCTACCAATCACCTATAGACATCTATCAAAGTGATTCCGCATCTATAAAGCTTCTAAGAAGCTTCTCTATCAGATATTATTAAATCAACTTATTTTATCTACTTCAATTGGTTTATATTAATTAACTAATTTTAGAGTAAATCTTCTGTCTGTGATATTATCCTCCCTTCTAAAGACGAATTCCACGAGGAGCGGTGATTACATGTTGATGAAGTCCAAAATACGTCGAATTGTGTTTGCCACATACTCTGATCTTTCTTCCCTTTGAAGGTAGTTGATAGGTCCTTTCAACCATCAATAATATCTCATATCAGGGTGAGAGGACCACCCTGTTATTTGATCATTGTTGCGGCCTTCATAACTCCCTTCAAAGAAAACATTAGGAATACCATCAAGAGTAGTTCCTACCTCTAAAAATATCACCAAACATCGGAAGTCTCTTCCAAGGTCGTGATACCAAACACGTTGTATTTTGCCATTAATCCAATGAAGGACATGTCATTCTTGAGGATCTTCATCTCTATTTTGTTGTCTTGAAGGTTGTGATAGTCGTAATGTCTCGTCTGGTAAATCAAAAAATGATGGCTTTTGTGGTGAATTTGTTGATTGTTGATCCTCCATCTCTTTCGCACAAATAAATTTAAGGAAATAACAAATAATGATATAAGGTAGGATGAAACTTCTATAGAACCTGCTTTGCTTTATAGCAAAGATTTTCTTGATTCTTTATCTTAATTTTGACGGATGTCGTCAATGAAATACATTGCTTTTTATTGATGTATTTACTAGATTTTTGGTTATTCCTATGTATGCTCATTAATATCATATCCGCCGTCAGAATACGTGTGAAGGCTGCTGAATGCTCCGGGCACCTGGCTATGGAAGATAAAAAAGAAATACGCCACAATAAAATCCTAACAATTCTAATAGAATCTTAAATAACTTCTATTAAACCTTAACAATATTTTTCAGCTTGATTCAATCTTAAAGAAGTTATAAAAGAAGAATAAATGAGTCATATAATAATCATAATAGAAAATAATATATAAAATACTAAATTTAGAAAATATTAAAAATAGAATCTTAAAATCCTAAATCATATCTTATTTAAATCTTAATCAAATCTTAAGTCAAACCTTGATCAAACCCTA
>JAWRVF010002018.1:0-26656 GCA_036785485.1 Physcomitrellopsis africana | reverse complement strand
CTACATGTAGAAGTCATAGATGGTCGTCCATTGTCTTCTGGAGATGTCACTCATGAGACCCACCCTATAAAAGTAACAATAGACGGTCATAATAGTTACGTAACCTTTAACATAATTAAATCTCCATCTAATCCAGTTATTTTAGGTCTATCATGGTTAGAAAAATATAATCCCAAGATAGATTGGAATTCTCGTAGACTTCATTTTTCTCAAAACGTTATTAACACTTCCGTCGACCAAATAAAAAGCTATAAGTCTAGTATAGTAAAACCCGTACTTATACGTGCAAAAGCTTTTATGTATGAAGCAAAACGAGGATCAACTTTTGCTATTTATGCCACACCCGTCTCTGATAGTAAAAGCACTTCAAGTGGCTTTCCAAGTCAATACCAAGATTATCAAGATGTTTTTGAGAAGAAAAATGCCGATATCCTTCCGGAGCATCGTTCATATGATTGTTCAATTGATCTCAAGGAGGGATCTCAACCTCCATTTGGACCAATCTACAGTCTATCACAAAATGAGTTGGCAGAACTCAAAGAGTATATTGAAGAAAATCTGGCCAAGAACTTCATACGCCATTCCAAATCCTCAGCAGGAGCTCCAATTCTATTTGTGAAGAAAAAAGATGGATCGTTACGAATGTGTGTGGATTATCGAGGGCTTAACAAGATCACTATCAAGAACAAGTATCCACTATCTTTAATCTCCGGACTTCTTGATCAACTGAATCAAGCTAAGATCTATACAAAAATAGATCTATGAGAAGCATACAACCTGGTTCGCATCAAAGAAGGAGATGAATGGAAGATTGCATTTCGAACAAGGTATGGACACTTCGAATACAATGTTATGCCTTTTGGACTCACGAATGCACCAGCCACTTTTCAACATCTCATGAACGATGTTTTTCGTGAATTCTTAGATGTTTTTGTTGTCTGCTATCTAGACGACATTTTAATCTACTCTAAGAATGTAGAAGAGCATAAAACACATGTTCGTCGTGTGTTACAAAAACTTAGAGAAACAGGGTTGTACGCCAAGATGGAAAAGTGTGTATTTCACACTACTCAAGTTGACTTCTTAGGTTACATCATATCGAATAATGGCCTCATGATGGATCCTAAGAAAGTCCAAACAATCATAGATTGGAAGATTCCAAGAACAGTAAGAGATGTGCAATGCTTTCTAGGATTTGCCAATTATTATCGAATCTTCATCAAGAACTTCTCCCAAGTTGCAGCCCCACTTACACGTTTGACTTGTAAGGACAAGCTCGAGTGGAATAAAGAAGCAGAAGCATCATTTGAAGCTTTGAAGATAGCTTTTACTTCTGCACTAATCTTGTATCGCGTTGATTTTTCCAAGGCATTCTTTATGGAAACAGATGCATCAGACTTTGCTTTGGGCGCAGTATTGTCACAAATGGGAATAGATGAGAAACTCCATCCAGTAGCTTTCTATTCCAGGAAATTTTCAGCAGCAGAGATCAACTACGAAATCCACGATAAAGAACTTCTCGCAATTATGGATTCTTTTCGCTAATGGCGTCATTATCTGTATATGTTTAGTCCAAATAATCAGATATGTCATACCGCATTTACGTTGAAATAGAAAATATGAAAAATCTTATCTATTGGCATATAAAGGAGTGCTAGATGTTATTTTAGAAGATATTATAAGGAGAGGATTTATTATAGCCACTTAGTTAGTGAATTAAGATGGCTATTTTGTTTTGTTCCTACCTTATTTATATCCTAAAATAGACTCTTTTGTAATTAGAAGAAAAGTAAAGGTTGTTTTACCTTTCTTGCTGACTTTTGAGGTAGAATGGACCTTGTGAGGGATAAGAAAGAAGAGCATGGGGTGAATAAGGCCCATCCAATAGGATTTGGCTGCCCATGTAGGCGCCTCATAGTCTAATATAGAAAGAAAGGGAGATATACTCCTCTTGTTAGACCGAGAGGGGAGGCAGTTTTGAATAGTGAACTTTGGAGAGAGATAGCTCCGAGGAGATTGAAGTGTTTGTAGTGAAAATTGGTGGGTGTGTTTTTCAAGTTGTGAGGATTTTAGAACCTACTCACTTGCTTGTATTGGAGTTGTGAACAAAAGGTTATGCTTGTTTTAGTAGAGTGAGGTTTGCTGCCACCCGACGAAGAGGGGCAGAAACTTCGAGCTGCCACTGCAAGTTTGATTTCAACTCTTTCTTAGTGAAATTTATAGAGAGTGTGGAAGATTGTGTTAGCTATCTATCAAGACATCTCTTAGTATTTGGCGGCTGCAGCTGAAAGAGCAAAAGCTGTGACAATGAGAGTGAGAAAGGGTTTGCTGCCACCCGACGAAGAGGGGCAGAGACTTTGTTCAACCACCCAAGTCGGACAGTCTCTTCAATCTTTTTGATATTTTAAGTGCTTGTAGTAGCTTGTGTAAGCTTTCTACAAAAACAAAAATCAATACATTTAGAGCTTTGATGAAAGTTTTATGAGCCGTGAAGTGTCAAAGAGGAAAAATTGTTGCTAGGGTTTGAAGAGTAGAATCGACTAGCTACAAAATCTGGAGTTTGAGAGGCATGCATGCGAAATTTTAGAGCAAGCTAGATGATGGAGTGAGCTTTCAAAAAAGCTATTGCATGTCCAATTTGGAGAAGGGAAGTGATCACAACAAAGGCTGAAGTGAAGAGGAGCTTTGCTGCCTTTGCATTTGCTTGGAAATTTTAGCGCCTACTTCTTTTAGCCATAACTTTTTAATGGTAAGTCATCTATTTGTGAAATTTTGATATGTTTTACAATGGATTATTGGCTTTCCATAGGCTGTAAGCACGTTTGATTCGACCTTTGGATGAATTTTTAGTGATTTATTTAGTTTCAGTTTGTTGTATAACTTGTATTCCACATATGCGGTTGTATTTTGAGGTATACTTGAATACATACATACTTTGTTTATACTTTTTATACAAGTATATATACTTGTATTTATACAAGTATTCTATAAGTATTCTACAAGTATTATATATAATATTTGTATAAATATTTGTACAAGTATTATACCAAGGATTTATACAAGTATTTGTACAAATGTTATACCAAGGATTTATATAAGTATTTATACAAGTATTTGAATAAGTATTATTCAAGTATTTATACTTTATATTTATACAAGACTTGTATAAGTATAATACAAGTATAACTTGAAAGCTTGAAGAAATATTGTGCAAGTATAGAACATACTTGCACGCCTCCTTCACGCTCCCCGCAAGTTCTTAAGAGCGCCTAGGAACCCGCTTTTCTCCTTGTCATTCCCCTTCTGCACCAACAAACATCACAAGAACTTCGAGTATTTCACGTCAAATTATCACATGTTGAACGTTTCTGCTGGAGCAAGATGTTCCCATCAAGGATTCCAGTTCATTATTGTACATCATGAAAACAACAAGGTCTCAATTGACAGACCCTAGACGTTTCATTCTGTAAACTAAAAAAGAAGGAGATGCAACTTTTGATCAACAAAGAACGACTCTCTTGAAGCCGGAGCAATTTTATCTTCGGGCAACAAAATCAACATTAACTGTTGATTCAACTTTTTCTCAAGCAAGTCCAGTTAAGTATGTCCTCAGATCCCCTTATTCATGAAATTAAGAATAATTCTTCTAAGTCTCATGATATTTTGAAGTTTGAGTTCAAGAAAAATCTACTCTATTTCAAAGGGCGCTTATATGTTCCAGAAGGTGAAGCACGATTACGTGTTCTTCAAGCTCATCATGACTTCCCGGCAGCAGGACATTTTGGGTACAATAAGACTCTAGGGTTGATATCTAGAGATTTTTGGTGGCCTTAAATGTGGAAGACAGTCAAAGATTTTGTAAAAACATGCGATGTTTGTTCAAGATCAAAATCTCCTCGCCACCGACCCTACGGACTTCTTCAGCCATTACCCATTCCAGAACAACCATGGTCTTCTGTGTCTATGGATTTTATCACGGATCTTCCAAACTCAGGTTTTTATGACTCTATATTCATGATAGTAGATTGTTTTACTAAGATGGCACATTTTATACCATGTAAAAAATCTATCGCAGGCGAAGAAATAGCTAAACTTTTCCTTGACAATATCTACCGCTATCATGGATTACCTAAGGATATTATATCGGATAGGGGAACTCAGTTTGTATCGAGATTTTGGAGAACGCTTTTCAAGATTCTAAAGGTGGATATAAAGCTATCTTCAGCTTTCCATCCTCAAACTGATGGACAAACGGAGCGCGTAAATCAAGTCTTGGAACAATATTTGAGATGTACCATCAACTACCAATAAGATGATTGGACAACTCTTTTATCATTGGCAGAGTTTGCTTATAATAATACGGTACATTCTTCTATACAACAAACACCTTTTTTTGCCAATTATGGTTACCATCCACGACTTGATACTTTTGATTATTCGAAAGTTGACAATCCTGCGGCGGAAGACTTGGTAAATCATTTGTCAGAACTACATACAATAATGAAGGCACAACTAAAGGAAGCTCAAGAACAACAAAAGATAAACGCTGATGCGTATTGAAAGGAACAACCACAACTCAACGTAGGCGACAAGGTATGGCTACTTCATTGCAATATCAAGACTACGTGACCTTGTGACAAGTTGGACTATCGTAAGCTTGGACCTTTTCGTATTTCTGAATAAATTAATCCAGTTGCATATCGATTACGCCTACCAGAGTCTATGAAGATCCACCTTGTATTCCACGTGTCTCTTCTTGAACCATATAAGACAGTGAATATACCAAGAAGAAGACAAGTGCCACCTCCTCCTATAGAAGTGAATAATAATGACGAATTTGAAGTAGAAGAAGTCTTAGATTCAAGGCGGCGCCAAAATAGGTTGGAATATCTTGTTCACTGGCACGGATACGATATTAGTGAGCGCACATGGGAACCAGCAAAAAATCTGGCAAATGCAGCGAGGAAGGTGGAGACCTTTCATCAACAACATCCATCAAAATCAAGATGAAGACTTTCCCTATAAAAGAAACAAGATGTAGGCAAGATAACATTCAACTTTCTATCCTTGTTTGTAATTTCTTTGTATTTTGTGATGCTAAGGAGATGGAGAATCAACAACCAGCAGATTTGACTCAAGAGCCTTCATTTGCTGACCTACCGGATGAGACATTGCGATTGTTACAACCCTCAAGACGACGCAACCGAGATGAAGATCTTCAAGAACGACATGTTCTTCCTCGAATAGATGGCGAGATACAACGTGTTTGGTATCACGACCTTGGAAGAGATTCTTGATGTTTGGTAATTTTATTGGAGATAGGAACAATTCCTGACGGTGTTCCAGATGTGATATTTGAAGGAAGTTATGAAGGTCACAACAATGATCAAATAACAGGGTGGTCTTCTCGCCCTGGAATGGGACACTATCGATGGCTGAGAGGACCCATCAATTATCTTCGAAGAGAACAAAGATCAGAGTATGTGGCAAATACTATTCGTCGCATCTTAGACTTTCTACACATGTAATCATCGCTCCTCGTGGAACTCGTCCTTTAAAGGGGGGTAATGTCACGGACATATACATAGTTACCTATATGATCAGATAGAACTAGATAAAAGAAGATAAAAGCAGGTTAATTCCATAATATCTTTAGAGAAACTTCCTAGAAACTTCATAGACGCTGCTTTGACTTTATAAGTGTCCATAGTAGACTTTTGGATTAGAAACTTGGTCAATAAGTTAGCCACATGTCGCACATGTTGGTAGCTTGAAGACCAAGCTAAATACGTGGCGAACATATAGGAAACTTGCCCTGCAAGTTCGACACGTGTCTTGCAACTTGGACACGTGTCTTGTAAATTGGACACGTGTTGGAGGTCCTATAGAACGTCGCCACTTAGCTCTTAAGTAGATAGTATAAATAGAGACAAGAGTGAAGCCTTCTTCACTCTTGTCAACTCCTTTCTTGTTTCTAGTTTGATTTCAAGAGTCTCTAGTGTCTTGTCTTTTGGCAATAGCCATTCCAGTTTCTTTTAGTATATACACTACCTTGTTTCTATTTTGTTATATTTCTTTGAGAGTATTTTTCACTTACTTATTTGCTTCCGTTGAGTTCTTGTCCTTGACATTAGTTATCACAGAAACCCTATCCAACCCTAAAGTGCCAACTTCTGACAATCCTTTGTATCAAAGCTCAAATATCTTCTGATTGTACTACTAGATCAATACAAACTTTGGTGTATATTTAGCACATCCAACAATCCAAACAATATCAAATTTTGAACTATAGATGCTACACAAATTATACAAATCAGTCAAGAATGCAAGTCATCATTGTCTTACATAAAATCCAAAACACCAATACAAAACACTGACTTTGATTAGTAATTACAAAGTCATCCAAAATCCTATAGAAACAAACTAAATGCCCTTAGAACAAGCTTCAAGATGGCTATTCAATTCTAATTACTGATCTCCAAATGTCATAAATCCTTGCCTTTAATGGTCATTTATGTAGCTGAAGGTCTCATTTCGATACTGTCTCATACCCGGTCAACCCTCGGGTATTGATCTAACTTATTTTAAGGATTTTTAAACTTAATCCTATCTTCAACTCAACCTTGGTATCTACTATATTAACTTTTTACTTCTCTTATCCTATTTTTATTAACTTGTGGCTTTTTTAAAAGCCATGAACCAGTTTCTACAACCTAGAAGAAAATTTTAATAACTAACTTTTATCTTTTAGCTATTAAAACAAGAATTAATCTAAGAGGATTTTATAAATCTTTTTTTAAGTAACTTGAGTTTCTAATAAACCAAGATAACTAAGTATTAAGTAGAATTTATCCTTATTCATACTTTTCACTATATAAATGTATTGCAACATGACAACGGTTAGAGAAACTTATTTAGATGTTGGAGATTAAGATACAAGAGGAAACATGATAGGAGATTAGAATTAGTAAAAGTAAGTGATGTTGAAACATCACAAGGATAGAATCGGTTAGATGGTATAGCTAGTTGTGCAAGTAGGGTTGGTATCTAATACAGTTTATTAACTTAGTGAAGCAAGAAATTTGAGTGGTAGGATGGAATTATATTGTGAGTGGTTTGCACCATGGAATGTTGGAAGTAAGGATTGACAAATAGGTCGTAGGATCAGCATATTAAAGACGGGTTGCCTTCATTATTCAAAGTGCCTTTTGGCATGGTTGAAGGAAGAATTGTGTTGTTGATGGTCTGAATACTAGGTGAATATAGATTGGCGGTGAAGTTTGATATGGGAACCAAGAGCTGTGGAGTGATATTGTGAGTAATTCAAAGAGCGGGTCTAGAGTATTAGATATCAAAATATGGAGAGATGTGAAGGGATGGTTACAATTTTTTTTAGCAGTAGAGTGGCATTGGAGTACAAGGGCACAAGAGGACAACACTGATGGAAATGCGGAGTTAGAGTGGAGCTGCTGGGCATCGAAGTGATGACAAAGTGTTTCTTAGAATCTAGGAAAGAAGTTGTAGGTACCTACGACGTATCAGAACCAACAGACGACAATAGAGCCAGAGAGAGGAAGTGAGAGCAATAGAGAGGAAGCGAGAGCAGTAGCCGCGGTGTTTATTTTGTTTTTTTGGAGAAGATTTTCCGTACTTTGAAGGTCGCTGCAAGATGGCATCCATGCATTAGTAGGTCGGCAGATCTGGCAGCGGGGAGTTATTGCGGCGAGGTAGAACAACGGCAGTAAAACGAAGGTAGCAGAATGTGAAATTCTCGATGAGTAGAATCATAAGAGTACGACGAGCAAGATTACGGCAACAAAAATCAGAGGACGAGGAAGAGGAATATGGGACAAAGTACTTGGTGCAACCCATCGGGCAGGCAGAGGATGACAAGGGAGCTAGCGAGTGGCGCACTGGTGAGTACATAAGGGGAGCTGGACGTGCAAGAAAACGGAGTGTGAAGCATCGAGGAGAGGAGCTGGCTGTGGGATTGAAGCAATTGAATGGGAGGCAACATTTGGAAGGGTTGAGTTGACAGGCCTGGCGAAAACTGGTGGAAGTATGCGAGTTGGATTGAATCACGATCGTGGAGTTTTAGGAGAGGCGAAATTTGGAGTGGTGTGGCAAATCCTAGGTTCCGCTGAATTGCAGCGAGGAGCAAATGATAATTATTGTCTAGAGTAGATTGTTGTTTTCTTTTGATGCTGCTATAGCAGAAAGGAGGATTGACGACGATTCAAGGTGGTGCGGTGGCTGCGTGTTGCTGTGTTGTCCTTGGCATAGCTTAACATGTTAAATAGCATCGATGGACGCTCGATTGTAGCTGTGGAGGTGGTGATTACAATGGTGGTGGCGGTCTCGAGGATTTCGAAAACAAGAACAACGACCACCAGAGCGATTATTAGAGCCGTCAATGCTGGTTTAAGCCTTCAGTGGTTTAAGACGCATTTTGGATCCATAGTGAACGTTGCTTAATACTTGAAATTTTGCAGTTTTTAGATCAGATAACTGGTGATAAGATTACTGCTAGGAGTTGCTGAAGGGAACCCTGAAGGATTCTACTGGTTGGGCCGGAAGAGATCCAACTGTTCACTGGAAAAGCCACTTGAGAATTGACTGTCTGTTTTGTGGAAGTCGTTGGACTCGCCTGCAGGTCACGTTGGTGGCGACATATTGTCGACGTGTTTCTTGTAACTTATTGTTTTATGCTCTTTTTGTAGTGCAGAGCAAGGATCGTCCTTCACTGTTTCTGAAGTAGGATAATCAATCATGGTACTATGATATTTTTTTTTCCGGAAGCTTGTTATGATTTGTTTCTTGTCAGGATGTCTTTAGATTTTGGTCTCAGTGTAAAAGGATGAACTTGTGGCGGAGCACTAGCTCTTTTTGGCTAAGTCGTCCTATTAAATATCTAAAATAAAACTAAGCACCAATATGTCATGGCAAAAGTCTGCTTTAGGTAGTAGACGCAAGGTCGTTGTTTGCAATCAAGTTGGATCCAATATGCACAAACCTTCTTAAGCTTCTCTTTTTGTAATCACAAAACCATGTGTATAATAAACCAACAAACTAGAAGCTTGAAAATTTATAAATCAAGATCCAGCAGTTTAAATAGGTTCAAACTTTGGAAATAAAAAATTCACTTCTTTAGTCATTTTCACAAAAATTCTCAAGTGTGAATTTGTTACCGATCACTAGATATCATCAAATATTAGCAAATAATTTTATAAGTCAAAACCAAACTAGAAACTTAAAAATTCATATTTTTAGATCTAATTGTTTAATTAAGTTCAAAATTTGGAAATTCAAATTTCATATCTTTGATCATTGTTACAAAAATTTTGAGCCATGAATTCATTATCAATCATTAGATATCACCAAAATATTAGCAGGTGATTTTAAAAGCCAAAACCAAATTAGAAATTTAAAATTCATATTTTGAGATCCAATCATTCAAATAAGCTCAAAATTTGGGAGGATAAAACTTACATCTTTAATCATCATTACACAAAATTTCCGCTTCAAATTCATTGCCAAACAATTGGTATCATCAAATCCTTAACAGGTACTTTTGAAAGTCAAATCCAAACCAAAAACTTGAAAATTCATATTTTGAGATCTAGCAATTCAAATTAGTTCCAAATTTGGGAGCATAAAACTTACATCTTTGATCATTATAACACAAAATTTCTGATTCAAATTCGTTGCCAAATGACTGGTATCACAAAATCTTTTACAGGTACTTTTAAAGTCAAAACCTTAGATGCTTGAGAACAAAATTTGCCATTTCTCTCTAATCAAAGTCTCAATTGATATGAGATTTTAGACATAGACTTTCTATAATAAAAGTGATATGTATACAAAAAAATGAACTTCAAATTCATCTTGAAACCCAAATTCTAGCTTGAAGCAAATCCTTCTATTTATCTAACTTCTTCAAAATCCTAGTTTAGTTTGCTGATTTTAACCAACCATATCTCACTCATTCTAGACTCATTTCTATTAATTCTTAGATGTAAAATATTTAGCTTGAAGTCTAGTTTTTAATCCAACTTTCTAATTTCTTACTAGTATCTTAAAACTCTTAATATATCCAAAAAAGTGATAATAGATATTATTTTAGTAGCCTAAGTTCAAACAAGCATAATTCTCTCATCTAAGCTCCAAATTATGCATTTCTACCACCGAAACTCATGCCAAGAAAAAACTCTCTCTTAATATCTCCATGGACTTGCTAAAAAACCTTGTCCTCCTTTTTTTTGAATTCGTCAAAGAAGTCCCAGCCAAGGTCTTTAAAGTCCAAGTCAACAACTAATAGTTTAAAGTTATAAAAATATCAAATCTAATCCTCCAAATTAGCACTATTATTGGCAATCGATTGTTGACATCCAAACCTCTATTTATCCTTAATAAAATCCTAAATTCAACCTCAAAGTCAAAACTCCTTATATCTACAAATATAATCCTAAATCTATTAAAACCTAAGATTGGAAAAAAAATGAAAGAAATAAAAGAAGTTTTCAAGGCTAAATCAAAGTTAAAATTAGAATTAAAGATAAAGTAAAATTTTAGCCAAAAAAAAAGAAAGAAAGTAAAAAAAAATTTCCAAAATTATATAAAAAAAATTAGATTGATAAGAAGAAAGAAAGAATTTAATAAAATTTTTAAAAAAAGAAAGTTAAGGAAGATTTCTATACATAGATATATTTACTTCACGATAATGTTGAAGCAACATGAACCTGTGAGTTTTTTTTTGAACATTGTTCATCTTTGTCTTCATACAAAAATTTCAAAGATTTTAAAAAAATTAAAAAATTAAAAAAAATTAAAAAATTAAAAATTTAATTAACATATCTTATATATCAACCAGTTAAATATTTGATGGTATCAATATTGCATAATCCTATTAAATTATAAGTAGAATAATTGGACTAGATTATAGAGGTGTAAGTTAGATTCAGCCATCGGATTACAAACATAATGGAAGGTGGCAAGATATAGCTTATACTTATTTGGAAAAATCCCACCATGAAGCTTTGATGGATATGAAGGGGAGAAGAAATATAGTAGAAGAAAACCTTGAAGAACTAAATAATAAGAAAAGATCTCAAAGAGATGAAAAGGGAATACAGAACAAGGAGATATCTACACTATAAGATAGTAGATCATCTGAAAATAGACCATCAAAAACATACCTAGAGATATACCGCTATCAAAAAAGAAATGGGAAGAAAGGATGGAAGCAAGTAAAAACAACGAGAAAGATAAGTCTATTGCCTACAAATTGCAATCAAATATTTAAGCAACTACAAATTTAAAAGAGGTACTAGAATAAAGGGTGTTAAATGCCAAAATTGAATTTACATTACAAGAAATTTTGACCATTGCAAAGAAAGAATTATATGATGTTATTATTGATACTATCAAGCGGTGTCGTATAATAATACAACCACCAGGTGAAAGAGGGAAGGAGTGATTATATTATAGAAGAGCTCAAATGAAAATATTATAGAAAATTATCTTAGAAAAATAGATAATAGACAAGGAGGTAGTAAAAATTAAAAGGTGCTAATGCTGCCTTTTATAAAAAGGAATTCTACTTACTTTGTATAGCCATAAATATGGTAAAACAAAGTAGATTAGAAAGATAATTGGTATAGGCATGTTTAGTAAGGAGTTAAGAGTAGGTTTTAGAGAAATTTACCTCAAAATTACAAGAGTTGATACCCGGAGAGGGAGGTTAAGAACCTGGGTCGAAACCAGACCCCAGGGCACAAAACCGCGTGCCGACGGCAAATGGAGGAATTTTTTTTGTAAATTAGAGATTGAAGTTAGGGAGTGAACTTAAAGGGTTTTGTATAGGAGTTGGTTTTGAGTGATTTGGATAGAAAACGACTTTGTAATAGCTTTGCAAAGTCAAGGTTTATTTCGGCTACTTGAGATTTTGTGAAATAAAATAGGGTTGATGGTTTAGGCAATTCCAAAAGCTTTGCAGCAGATCTACAGCTGGAAATTTGTGGATTTTTGGGTATTGTTGTTGTTAATGTGTGCTGTTAATTTGAATTGAATCTAATAGTTTAATTATACGTAATTGAGGTTTAAGTGGGTCAAGGTCTCGGAATTTAAGTTTTGAAGGTCAGTTAAGGTTTTTAAGATCTTGAGCAATCTGCTAGTTGAATTGGAGTAATTTTAGTTTGTGCGGATAATAGACTTGTTTTCCTATATACATGAGTGATTTGAGATTGATTGAATGGTGAAGAAGGGAGAAATCAGCAGTGGAAGATCAGCATCAAGGTTAGAGAAGGTGGCCGACCAACACCCGAGAAGTTTTTGGAGTTTTTCTTCTATTTGGTATGTTTAGTTTCCTTCAAATTTGTTGTGCTTGTTTTGGACTAAGAGGTTGAAGGGTATACAAAGTTTTAAGTAAGATCGATGGTCTAATCAATAGATATTGAGGTTCTAATTTTTCCTAGAGTTGATATGAATTGGTTAAGAGTTGGTTTAAGATTTGTTTAGGATTCGGTTTAAGATTTAGGATTTATTTAGAGTTTGGTTTAGGGTTTAGGATTTATTTAGGATTTGTTTAGGATTTGGTTTAGGATTTAGGATTTGACTTAGATTTTGACTAGGATTTGACCAGGGTTTGACTTAGGGTTTGACTTAGGTTTGATTTAGGGATTTGACTATTGGATTTGACTAGGTTTGATTTATTTGATCAAGATTTGACTTAGGGTTTGACTTAGGTTTTGACTAGGGTTTCACCAGGGTTTGATTTAGGGTTTGATTTAGGTTTTGACTAGGATTTGACCTAGGATTTGAATAAGATATGACTTAGGGTTTTAAGATTCTATTTTTAGTATTTTCTAAATTTAGTATTTTATATATTATTTTCTATTATGATTAATGTATGATTCATTTATTCTTCTTTTGTAATTGCTTTAAGATTGAATCAAGGTTTGATTAATATTGTTAAGATTTAATAGAAGTTGTGTAGGATTCTATTAGAGTTGTTAGGATCTTGTTGTTGTGTATTTCCTTTTTGTCTTCCACAACCAGGTGCCCGGAGCATTCTCCAGCAGAATAGCACGTATTACGACATAATTTGGTGAACCCAACGTGAAAAGCTTGAGGTGGAAGATTATTGGGATATTTTTGATTTATTTGACTTATGGAGAAGAAAGGCAAGAAAGTTGAAGGAAGATTTATGGATGGTGCTTCAATCGGAGTAAAAGCTTGAAGAGGAAGATTATTGGGATTTTGTTGGATTTATTTGAATTATGGAGAAGAAAGGCAAGAAAGTTGAAGGAAGATTTATGGATGGTGCTTCAATTAGAGTAAAAGCTTGAGGTGGAAGGTTATTAGGATTTTGTTGGATTTATTTTACTTATGGAGACGAAAGGCAAGAAAGTTGAAAGAAAATTTACGGATGGTGCTTCAATAGGAGTAAAAGCTTGAGGTGGAAGATTATTGGGATTTTGTTGGATTTATTTGACTTATGGAGAAGAAAGGCAAGAAAGTTGAAGGGAGATTTATGGATGGTGCTTCAATAGGAGAAAAAGCTTGAGGTGGAAGATTATTGGAACTTTTTCTGGATTTATTTAACTTATGGAGAAGGAAGGCAAGAGAATTGAAGAAGGAATTATGGATGGTGCATCAATTGGAGTTTCTAGTGGAGTTGCAAGTGGAGCAACAAGGGGAGGTAGCAAAGGAGGACAAGATGGCAAGAAGGTTGATTTTGAAGCTTTTTAAAAGCTTTGAACTTTGAAAAATATTTAAAAAAAAAAAAAAAACAAAAAAAAAAACAATGGCATTTGGATTATCAAAGAGTATCATAGGATTTTATAGACATCTTGGAGGATTTTGAAGTATCATAAGGTGTTTATTAGAACACTTTAAAAGATATTTTTGAATATTATGAATTAAAATGGAGAATATATCATCAAGATCTTTGGATGAGTTATATATTTTTGATAGAGCTATGGATGGAGCTTCTAGTGGAGTTGCAAGTGGAGCAACAAGTGGAAGTAGCAAAAGAGGAGAAAATGGCAAGAGGATTGATTTTGAAGCTTTTTGAAGCTTTGAGCTTTGGAAAATATCTTAGAAAACAAAAATGGCATTTGAATTATCATGGAGCATTATATGGCTTCATAGACATCTTGGAGCATTTTGAAGTATTATAAGTTATTTATTGGGGCATTTCAAGGAATATTTTTGAATATTATAGAACAAAATGGAAGATATTTGGATAGGTTGAATATTTTAGATGGGCCAAATGTTAATGAGTATTTTAAGGCTTTTTATATTTTCATGGAAGAGCAACAAAAGATGCAAGCAATTGAAAGGGATATCACAAAGGCATTGCAAGGAATCATCAACAAATTTGGAAGGTTTGAAGGATGCAACATCACTAAGTTTTTACAAGTTTATACATGTGAGATGGAGGCATACCAAATTCCTGAGGCAAAGATGATTTCAAGCTTCTATTTGGCTATTGAACCTAGGATTCATAAAAAAGTGAAGAGATTACTTGAAGGGGGTGTGGACACATGGTCAAAATTTCAAGAACTTTTAAAAGATAAATTTATTGATACAAATGAGGATAGGATTACCAAGCGACAGTTTTTGAATTGGATAAATTTACAACCAGGCATGCATATGGATCTTTATGAATTTTTGAAAGAATTTGAAAAGAGGTTTTATCAACTCTCATCCTCAGAGAGACAATCATTGGATGTTCTAAAGGTAGACTTATTTTTAAATAGTCTTGATGATGCCTTGGGAGACAAGCTTTTTATGCTTCTTACAGATGAGTCTACGGAGAGTAGTTGAATCAATAATTGGAAGGAGTTGAAAGAAGCGGTGATTGTTTTAGCAAAGCAACAAAGGGCACAAGCTAAAGGAGTTGCAGTATGGCCTAAGAAATCTTCTACTTTAGCTTCTATATCATCTTTATCAATACAAGGGATTAATCTTGAAAATAGAGAAATAGAAGAGCAATTGGAGGACTTCAAAGGAGGAGCCAATTCTTTGCAAATGAAAGAAATTGGATCTTATATTGAGAGCGGTGAAGGAGAGAACAAAGATTTTATTCAAACTATTAGTATGGAAGGCCAAGATATCCAAAAATTTGAAGGCAATATGGAGCTCAAGGATTTAGACACTAACAACAATGAAGATGAAAGCTATGGCTATTCTACATTGAGTAAGTTTATGCAAGTTGATGATGGCAATTTGGATGGAATATTTCTTAATGATAAAAAGAGATTTTCTATATTTGAAGGAGGTGAGGATGCTTTATCTAATACTTTGGATTATGTTGAAGGATTGAAGGTTGAGCTTTCAAAAGAGATGGATTATGGATCTATTCAAGGTTCTAATCATGAAGGTTGTATGAATTCATATCATTATGATGTGGAAAGTGGTGGGATTATAGATGAATATGATGATGAAAGTCAAATTGCATATGGCTATGAGACCACATATGGATTGGATGAAAGAAGTTTTGAAATTTTACACAAACATTATGAAGGGGATTATAAAATTACACAAGGTTATGATGTTTTACAAGGATGCATTCAAGAAGAAATGGAGGATCTTTTACAAAGATACATTCAAGAAGAAATGATAGATATTTCACAAAATTATATGGCAAAAGAAAATTATGGAATCAAAAGTAAGGGTACTAAATCAATGGCTTTAATCAAGCCAACTGTGAGTATTAATCTTTTGGACCAAAATCAAGGTTATATGGATAATACAAATATATTGGGAGCACAATTGGATTTTGATAAGAAAAAGATTCATCATGCAGTGTGAAATTCAAAGGTTGAAAATCTAAAAATCTTCAAATATAAAGACATTGGAAATTGGTTTAAAGATTACATAGACATCTTAAATAGAGGTTGGAATCAAAAGAATAAGACACAAGATACAAGCAAGATATATGTAGCTATATAGATGAGGTTTCATTTAAATCTTCTTATTTCAAAATTTGTACCTCGCCAATGGTTTGGTCATGTGCAAAAGAAGATAATTTCAACCTACTTGCACATATGGAGTATATGGAAATATTGGCATTGGTAAAAGAGATAATTGACTATAGAATATTGGCGTATATAAGAAGATGGGTATTAGACTTGCATTAACAACTACATATAATCTAGAGGGGAGATGGCTTCTTGCTTATTAGAAGAGATGAGGCCATTATTACCTTATCACAGAATGCATATATTTTATTCAAAAATATAAACAATTTTGGAAGAATAGAAAAAAAAAATGTCAAAAATATAGAATATGAGTTGAAGAAATGTGGAGTGCTTGATGAAGATGAATTCATATTGGAGATATTTAAAGAAAGTGGCTTTGATGATATCATAAGTGAATTACAATTATTATTGAATTTAAGTTTTGAAAGTAATGATAAGGTAATAAATGTGCAATCTAAAGAATTTTATCATGAGGTGAAAGATTATGTTGATAGATATAATGCAAAGTCGAAATTAAAAATAAGACTATTGCCAAGAAAGTTAAACAAGTGGCATTGCCGCTACCATTGGATTATGAGAAAGAGTTGAAAGGACTTACATACAATTGAATTTGAGAGATTCAAGGACATTGAGGTAGCTATAAAGAAGTTGAAAGAAGCAAGAGAAAAAAGCAAGGAGATGGTTTGGGCCTTCTGTTGTCAAACAAGTATATGACAATGGAACATATTTGTTATGAGAACTTGATGGTACAAAATTAAAAATATCTATAGCAAGAAAGCAAATCAAGTTATTTAAACAAAGAGGTGAAGCAATTTGTTTTAATGAAGAACAAAACCTATTAAGAGGTGATAAGATGGAAGAAGAAGAGCAAATTGAAGATCAAGAATTTGACCAAGATGAAGAAAATTTTATATCAATACAATAACAAACTTGGCGCATGCCGGAAGATGCACAGGTTCAGGGGGGGTGGATGTCGTGTAGTAATACGACCACTAGGTGAAAGAGGGAAGGAGTGATTATATTATAGAAGAGCTCAAATAAAAATATTATAGAAAATTATCTTAGAAAAATAGATAATAGACAAGGAGGTAGTAAAAATTAAAAGGTGTTAATGTTGCCTTTTATAAAAAGGAATTCTACTTACTTTGTATAGCCATGAATATGGTAAAACAAAGTAGATTAGAAAGAAAATTGGTATAGGCATGTTTAGTAAGGAGTTAAGAGTAGGTTTTAGAGAAATTTACCTCAAAATTACAAGAGTTGATACCCGGAGAGGGCCGGTTAAGAACCTAGGTCGAAACCAGACCCCAGGGCACAAAACCGCGTGCCGACGGCGAATGGAGGGTCTTTTTGCAGATCGGAGATTGGGTTAGGGAGTGAACTTGAAGGGTTTTATATAGGAGTTGATTTTGAGTGATTTGGATAGAAAACGACTTTGTAATAGCTTTGCAAAGTCAGGGTTTATTTTGGCTATTTGAAATTTTGTGAAATAAAATAGGGTTGATGGTTTAGGCAATTTCAGAAGCTTTGAAAAAGATTTATGGCTGGAAATTTGTGGGTTTTTGGGTATTGTTGTTGTTAATGTGTGCTGTTAATTCAAACTGAATCTAACAATTTAATTGTACGTAATTGAGGTTTAAGAGGGTCAAGGTCTTGGAATTTAAGTTTTGAGGGTCAATTAAGGTTTTTAAGATCTTGAGCAATCTGCCAATTGGATTGGAGTAATTTTTATTTGTATGGATAATAGACTTATTTTCCTATATACATGAGTGATTTGAGACTGATTTAACGGTGAAGAAGGGAGAAATCAGCACTGGAAGATCAGCATCAAGGTTGGAGAAGGAGGCTGACCAACACCCGAGAAGGTTTTGGGATTTTTCTTCTATTTGGTAAGTTCGATTTCCTTCAAATTTGTTGTGCTTGTTTTTGACTAAGAGGTTGAAAGGTATACAAAGTTTTAAATAAGATCAACGGTCTAATCAACAGATATTGAGGTTCTAATTTTTCCTATGGTTGATTTGAATTGGTTTAGGGTTTGGTTTAGGGTTTAGGTTTAGGGTTTAGAGGATTTGGTTTACGATTTAGGATTTATTTAGGATTTGGTTTATGGTTTAGGATTTATTTAGGATTTGTTTAGGATTTGTTTAGGGTTTGTTTAGGGTTTGGTTTAGGATTTATTTAGGATTTGATTTAGGGTTTAGGATTTGTTTAGGATTTGTCTAGGGTTTGATTTAGGGTTTAGGGTTTTGACTAGGATTTGACCAGGGTTTGACTTAGGGTTTGATTTAGGGTTTAGCCGAGGTTTGATTTAGGATTTGATTTAGGATTTGACTAGGGTTTGATCAAGATTTGACTTAGGATTTGACTTAGGATTTGACTTAGGTTTTGACTAGGGTTTGACCAGGGTTTGATTTAGGGTTTGATTTAGGTTTTGACTAGGTTTGACCTAGGATTTGAATAAGATATGACTTAGGATTTTAAGATTCTATTTTTAGTATTTTCTAAATTTAGTATTTTATATATTATTTTCTATTATGATTAATGTATGATTCATTTATTCTTCTTTTGTAATTGCTTTAAGATTGAATCAAGGTTTGATTAATATTGTTAAGATTTAATAGAAGTTGTGTAGGATTCTATTAGAGTTGTTAGGATCTTGTTGTTGTGTATTTCCTTTTTGTCTTCCACAACCAGGTGCCCGGAGCATTCTCGAGCAGAATAGCACATATTACGACAGCGGAAAAGACAATTGATAGGGGAGTCTGTAATGTCGAATGCTCTAGATACAATATTAATAAAAGAAGAGGAGCTAGAATTGGCTAAATGTTACATTAATCAAAAGGATCAATTTTCTTTGGATGAGGATAAGATTGATGATAAGAGTCCTAGTCATTATTCTAAGAGGCATTGGGCTAGAACCACTACAGAAACTTTGGTGAAGGTGGAAGACTTAACAGATATAGTAGTTGCTCTTATTGACCATGGATCTGAAATCAATATTATGTCTAAAAATATTTATAAATGTGGGAGGTGGTTCATTGATATTGAACATGGTTAGATGATCCGAGCAGCAAATAATACACGTGGAGACCTTTACGGTGCTTGTCTAAATGTGAAGGTGAAAATTGGAGATGTATCTATTGAACAAAACTTCTTTGTTTAGAACAATACTTCTTATCCAATAATTCTTGGACAGCCATATATTATTGATGTAAGGATAGAAACCAAGATATTAGATGATGGATCTGCATATGCTTGCATTAGAAGTCAAGATGATAAACGAGCAATGTAATTTTTAACTATACCTACTAATCATAAGCGCAACAGGGATTATTTAAGGAATGACTCATTATCAAAGATCATTGAGGAGTTTAAAGATTATTGAAGGGTATTATTGTAGAGCAAGGATGTAGTGGTACATCAAAAAAAGTACTCTTGTAAGAGAAAGAATGTATATTTGTACTTGAGTTGTAAAATTTTCTGAGAGTGATTTTAATATGATATAGACAAAAGTATGACCCCAACCACAACTTTGGTTCTTCTTGGTGCATACCAAAGGATGCTCATTTTTAGAGTATTGTCATGTTAAGGTTCGACTACAATGTGAAAATATTATATATATATATTTAATGTATAATTTATTATACAACTAAGTAAGAGCTATATCAATGGATTTTATTAATTACAAGAGGTGGTTAGATTCTTAATTTAGAAAGAATCTATTTTAAAAGATTATTATTGAAGTTTATACAACCTTATTTTTTTTTTGGTAATTTGATAGATTTTTGGCTAAAACGTTTTAGAGGTGTATATATTTATGCTACAAGACTATGTATAAAATTTTTTACACAAATGGCACAAAATTTATAAGATATCAGACTATCAAAAGCAAATTTATAGTTGATTCTTTTTTGTGATGAAATTTAAGAATATTACCTAGAATTTGAAGAAAAGTTTATAGAAACTGAACAGTTGGATTGAGAGTTATAGAATTCTAAAGTTTGGAAAGAAGTATATGGTTGTGGGTGTATAAATTTTTGAAGGGTTTTTGTGTCAATTTGAATCCTTTTGTACAAACCTACTTGAATATAAGAGGATTTATCTATATAACTTCTCTTTTATAATGTTGTTGTATTATTTGTCCTTTTTATTAAGGATAAATCACTTGTTGGAGTTTTTCAATAAATTTCAAGTAAATTCTCTATAACCAAGTATCCAGTGTATTCTCAGATAATAGTTCACGCTATATGACAATGTATCATTACTTGAGCCATACAAGATAATGGATATACAAGGAAAAAGACAAATGCCACCACCTCCTATAGAAGTTGATAATAATAAAGAATTTGAGATAGAAGAGGTCTTAGATTTAAAACGATGTCAAAATCAGCTAGAATATCTTATACGTTGGCATGGTGTTGTGTTGTGGTTTGACTACCATGTGAAAAAATTGTACATGTATATTTAATGTACAATTTACTACATAACTAAATAAAAGCCATATCAATGGATTTTTATTGGTTAGAAGATGTGATTAGGTTACTAGTTTAGAAGGGATCTATTAAAAGGATTATTATTGAAATTTATACAATCTCATTTCTTTCATTGATAGTAATTTTGAGGTTGATTTTATATTGATAGTAACTTTTGTATATCTTAAGTCACCTTTGTTAGACTGTCACAGACACAAATTATAGACTTGAAGTCTAAACAAGAAGTTCAAGGAGAATTGGCAGGAATTGGATTAATATCACGGACAGAGAATATAGACTTGAAGTCTAAAGAAGAAATTCAAGAAGAACTGGCAGGAACTGGATTAATCAGATGAGTATAAAAACAACACTAGAGAGGTGAGCTAGAGCTCCAAAAGATGTGTTGTCGAGACTGAAGAACTCTTCAGCCTCGATTCCAATATATACTCCTACCTAGGAAGCTTTTCAAGTAGCTTCTTCCAACTAGGAAGCTTCTCAAGCAACTTCCACCAACTAGAAAGCTTCTCAAGTAGCTTCCACCAACTAGAAGGCTCTGGAAGGTTCTAGAGAATTCTAAGAAACTTCTAAAATATTCTAAAAGGTTCTAATAAGTATGTCCTTGACATCACCTCCTCTTCTAGCTTCGAGGTCTCCAAGAAGCCATTTGAGATGTATACTCACAAACGTAGGAAATCAAAAACTTGTCGCATAATTTCTGCAATATATTCCAGCTGTCGTTCACAAGGCAGATGATTCATGGGTCCTTGTAGCCATCGATAATGACCAATACCTTCCACTTGAGACCATGCTTGAACTTTTGTATCTTCATTGTAAAAACGACCTGAAAATATCGCTTCGCCACTACTTGCATGAGTTGGTTCAACTTCAAAGACAATTACAAGTGACCTGCTGCTTGGTATTCTTCGACGTCTTCTTGACTCTTCTAATTCTTCATCTCGAGGTTGACGTTGTGAGCTACTGGGTTGAGATGGTACCACTAGTACAATATCTACATTCTCACTAGCCATATCTAAATATACCTTGATATTAGATATCTTGATACTACGAAATACAACAAGTTATGTTTTGATGAGACCTACATTCCTTTTCTATTCATTTCTCCAGAGAAGGCTTCATCTTCACGCTTCATTAATGACCAACTTTTGGTTTATTAGGATATCGTCGATGGAATTCCTGTACCTTTCGTGACGCATTGGCAAGATTTTTGGCCGGTTCCTATATTTGTTTATTAATATCGTAGCCGCTCCAATGCACAAAGTACTCTAATTTATTTTATCTTCATTGTGAATCTAGTATCCTTTCCACCTCATATTCTTCATTGTTTTCAATTTCTATACTAGGTGGCGAACATTGCACTCTTCCAAGAAAAGACGATTTCCGATACAATTCTAACAGAGAAACATGAAAGACAGGGTGTACCTTCATAACAGCTGGTAACTCTAAGCGGTACGCCACACGATTGATCTGCTTCTAGATAACAAATGGTTCCAATCTCTAGTAGTCCAACTTATCACATGGCCGCTTGGTCTTAATATTTTGTCGAAGCAACCATATTTTATCTCCAATCTTGAAATTAGGTGCCTAATTCCGAAATTTATCTGCGGATGCTTTGTAAGACTCTTGGACAATTTGAAATTGAAGCTTCAATGTGGTTTGAAGCTCCGATAGCTGCTGCACCAATCCTTCAGCTGCTGGATTGTTATTCGATGATGAACTCAATAGATCAAGCTTTGGATGGTATCCATAGTGGGAAAAGAATGGTGTTTTTTGAGTCGATCCATAAAGGGTATTGTTATATGCAAACTTGGCTAGCGGTAGATATGCAATCCAATCATCTTGCTGATAATTGATGCTGCATCGTAAATACTGTTCTAAAACTTGATTCACCCATTCCGTTTGGCTGTCAGTTTGAGGATGGAATGCCAAAGAAAGCTTGATGTCCACCTTCAATATTTTAAAAAAAGATCTCCAAAACTTTGATACAAATTGGGTTCCTCAATCCGACACGATATCATCTGGTAGACCATGATATTGATACACATTATCAAGGAAGAGCCTTACTGTATCTTTGCTTGATGATGTCTTCTTGCAAGTAATAAAATGTGCCATCTTTGTAAGTCAATCCACTACAACAAAGATGCTGTCAAATGAATTCGATGGCGACAGATCTATAATAAAGTCCATGGAAACTGAAGACCATGGACGACACGGAATGGGCAATGGCTATAGAAGTTCATAAGGGCAATGTCGAGGGTTCTTGGATCTTGAATAAATGTCACAAGAGAGGACAAAATCCTTCACATCCTTCCACATTTAGGGCCACCAGAAATCTTGGGAGATGAGTTCCAAGGTCTTGTTGAATCCGAAATGTTCCGCAGCTGGAAAGTCATGACGAGATTGAAGGACTCAAAGTTGTGCTGGCCCTTTTGGGATATACAGTCGCTCCTCAAAGTATAAGAGATCTCCTTCAACCTTGAACTTGTCATCATTGATACGCTGCTTAATATCAAGGACTATTGAATCTTCAATGGTTGCAACACGTACCTGGTTAAAGAAGTCGGCATCAATTGGCACGACAATAATAAAAATCTTGAATTGCTCTAGCTTTAATAATATCATACACTATTGATGAAGCAATGCTTCTCCAATCTTCGGCGCAAGATATGATCTTCTTGATAAGGCATCGGATAGTCCTTGTTGCTTTCCAGGCCGATAAGTAATAACGAAGTCAAATCTAGATAGCGACATATTCCATCGAGCTTGACGATGGTTTAGAACCCGAGCAAACATGAAATATTTCAGATTCTTGTGATCTGTATATACGGTCATCGGATGCGCAACTCCTTTGAGGAAGTGATGCCACTCTTAGAAAGAATCCACTATAGCAAGGAGTTCTTTATCATAAATCTCGTACTTGATCTCAATCGCAGAAAACTTTCGTGAATAGAATGCAACCAGATGAAGCTTATTATCGATGCCCATCTGTGAAAGTACGGCTCCTAAAGCAAAATCCGAAGCATCGGTTTCCAAATAGAAAGCCTTTACAAAGTTTGGATGTACCAAGATTGGAGCCGTAGTAAATGCCGTTTTAAGATTTTGAAATGCTTTTTCTGCTAGAGGTCCCCATTCTAGCTTATCTTTACATGTTAATCGAGTGAGTGGAGCAGCAATTTGAGAATAATTCTTGATGAAGATCCGATAGAAGTTAGCAAAGCCAAGAAAATATTGTACGTCTCTAACCGTCTTTGGAACTTCCCAGGACACAATTGCTTCCACCTTCTTGGGATCCATCTTCAAGCCTTCCGTAGTTGCAATAAATCCTAAAAACTCCATCTCAGTTTGGTGAAATAAGCACTTCTCCAACTTAGCATAGAATCCTCGCTCGCGTAGTTTTTCAAGTACCAAACAAACAAGCTTCTTATGCTTTTCTTCATTCTCAGAAAATATTAAGATATCATCCAAATAAATGACAACAAAATTGTCTAGATATTCTCAAAAAATATTGTTCATCATGTGTTGAAAAATCGCCGGAGCATTGGTAAAACCAAATGGCATGACATTATATTCAAAATGACCATACCTTGTACGAAAAGCTGTCTTCCATTCGTCTCCTTCTTTGATTCGCACAAGGTTATAAGCTCCCCTTAGATCAATCTTTGTAAAGATCTTTGCACATCCAAGTTGTTCCAGAAGACTAGAGATCAAAGGGAATGGATAGCGATTCTTCTTTTTCATCTTGTTGAGACCTTGATAGTCCACGCACATCCGTAGTGAGCCATCCTTCTTCTTCACAAATAAGATTAGTATCCCAGCTGGCGATTTTGAATGACAAATGAAGTTCTTGGCTAGGTTCTCGTCAATGTATTTCCGCAACTCAGCCAACTCCGTCTGCGATAGGTTGTAGATTGGGCCAAAAGGCGGTTGTGCTCCTTCTTGCAATTCTATGGCACAATCATATGGTCGATGTTCTGGTAGCATGTCAGCATTCTTTTTTTGGAACACGTCTTCAAAATCCTTGTATTGTTCCGGTGTTCTTGTTGTTGAAATCTGCTCTCCACTAATTGGAGCCGCATAAATGACCAATGGTGTGCCTTCTTTGCATGATCTTACAAACGTTCTTGCTCCAATGAATAAGGATTTTTTGGTTTGGGGTCTTCTTCCAGGCTTGTCCTCAGGTTGTTCTATGGGAAATGTTATCCTCCGCAACTTCCAATCTATGGATGGATTATATTTTTTCAACCAAGAAAGACTAAGAATAATAGGATTTGACGGGGTGCTAATAATGTTGAAAATAATATAACTACTGTGGTCTTTAAACGTCACTTCTATAGGTTCTGATTCATGGGTGACACTACTAGATAATAAAGGTCGTCCATCTATTACTTCTACGTGAACAGGTTTGAATTTTTATACTAGGAGAATTTTGTGATGCTTAGCAAATTCTTAGTCTAAGAAACAAGCAGATGCTCTTGAATCTAATAAGGCTAAGGTTTTTAGTTTTTGAGGACCAAAAGACAAAGGAATTGTAAAACAACGGGCATGTTGAGTAGAAAGAGAGAAATCTAGTTTTGATTTGTCCAGCCGCACGGTTCCTATTGTGGCTGGGCATCCTTGTTTTCCTGAACAAATGCACCTCTATTCTTGATGCTCCATCTATTTTGCTTCTTCGGAATGTTTCCAGCTCTATGGCCTTCTCCACCGCAATAAAAGCACAAACCTTTCTCCATACGCTGCTTCTTTTCTTCTAGAGTAAGGGATTTGATATGTACCGCATCAATTTGCATGTCCTCTATCTCCGCTTGTGAATTTAGGCTACTTGCCAATATAATTGCACCACGATGACTTGTATATTGTCTGGAGCGTTGATCTTGGCGACATTGAAATAGGTAATTATCGCACTTTACAGCTTGGCTAATGGCTTTGTTGAGCGTTTGTGGATTGGGAAGAGATAATAACAAATCCTTCACGTTGTCTCTTAGACCCCAATAGAATTGGCTCATCAATGCTTCTTCATTCCAATTGATGTCACATACCAATTACCTGAAATCTGATATATAGATTGATGTAGAGCGAGTCCCTTGTTGTAGTGATCGAATTTTTGTTGTAGTCCACCGAGCCTTGTCATGCTCGCCAAATGCTTCTGCAAATGCCTCCAAAAAAGTCTCAAAGTTGTTCAAAATCGGTGATCCTTTTTCAAATAGAAGAGCAAACCACGATAGAGCTTGTCCCGTAAGCAAAGTTCCAACCAATCCAATGCGTGATTCCTCCGTTGGATAACGTTTGGGTTGTAGAATTGTTATTAACTTGATTTGATTGATGAAACCTCGAAACTTGGAGCGTGTGCCATCAAACTTGTCTAGAAGGCTAATTCGAGGTTTCTTTCGTTGTGAAAGTAATGGTTCTCATTGAACCACAAGTAAAGCTACTTCTTTTGGTGCAAAAGCTCGAGGTTGATGAAGCCCAGATTGTGCTATTCCGGATGCTCCATCATTATGAAGTCTTACAAAGACTCCTTCCATCACCATAGTTCTCTGTGATAACATAGCAAGAGCATTCATAATGGCGTCCATCTTGGATTCCAAACTTTCACTCATATTAATGTCTTGACCTCCAACCATTCTAAGAGAAAGGAAGTAATTGTTTCTACAAGGAAGAAATATTGGTTTATGAGAAGGTACTCCGCAACCTTTAAAACGCCTTAAGACCTTCAAGAAGAGGGCTAATCCACTCTCTCCAAGAAGAATAAGACTCCAATATTATGACAAAAAAAATATCATTTTAGAGGAAGGTAATCCGCAACCTCTAAAATACTAGTGTACCTTCAAGAAGAGGGATAATCTATACTCCAACAAGAAGGAACTAGCTCTAATATCCAAGGTGAGAGTAGTCTCGACAAACTGTCACGGACACAAATTATAGACTTAAAGTTTAAACAAGAAGTTCAAGGAAAACTAGTAGGAACTGGATTAATATCACGGACAGAGAATATAGACTTGAAGTCTAAACAAGAAATTCAAGAAAAATTGGCAGGAATTGGATTAATCAGATGAGTATAAAAACAACACCAGAGAGGTGAGCTAGAGCTCCAAAAGATGTGTCGTCGAGATTGAAGAACTCTTCAGCCTTGATTCTAATATATACTCCTACCTAGGAAGCTTTTCAAGTAGCTTCCTCCAA
>JAWRVF010002017.1:0-26715 GCA_036785485.1 Physcomitrellopsis africana | reverse complement strand
GATATGTGTTCTTTATTTGAGTGGGAGTCATTTCATGGAATTGCAAGAGAAAACCTACCATTGCAAGATCAACCATGGAGGCTGAGTACATGGCAGCAAGTCATTGTGCAATGGAGGCTTGTTGGATAAGGCAACTCTTAGAAGACATTGGATTAGTGCAAACAGAAGCAACTCCAATAATGTGTGACAATCAAGGATGTCTTGCATTTGCCAAGAATCCAAAGCACCATTCAAGAACGAAGCACATTGATATTCAACATCATTTCATACGAGAGAAGATTGAAGATGGTATAATAGGTATGAAGTATTGTACTACAAAAGAGATGCTTGCTGATGTGCTTACAAAGGCATTAGTGAAGGATAGACACCACGAGTTGATAAAGGCATTAGGCTTAAAAGCCTTTTGACAATTAAAAAAGTGGGAGTGTTAAAGTTTAAGAAAGAGTTATTTGGATTATTACAATATAGAGTTTAACCATAGTAAATTTCTAATAGTCAAAAGTCAACTACGGATTTAGTGGTGGCTAGGATCTCGACAGGCGGTTAGGTTTAAGGTCTTGACAAGCGGCTGGATTTAGGGTCTCGTTAGGCGGCTAGGTTTTGGGTCTCGAGTGGCGGTTGGCTTTAGATGAATGTAGATAAAGCCTATGCATATTGGATGTAAACTCCACTTATAAGTAAAGGGTGTTGGAAGTGAGAGCTATCTCATTCCGCACTTCTCTTTGTGTGCAACCTTGCTGATGCTAAGTGTTGTGGCTTCTAACTTCTAGTTCTTTAACAGAATGAGATAACTCTCTCTTCCAACACCCATTACTTTTAGGTGGTGGTTGTTGTCCATAACGACACTATGCATCCTTTAACTTTTACATTCATCAAAAGATATATCAAGTATATCCTTAGCATCTTATCTTTTATAAGGATATATCTTGAATATATCTAGTATGCCTTTAGCATATCCATAGAATTCTCTGGCATCCCACTTACCTCAAGATAATACTTGCCTTCTTTAACAAATCCTTGAGGTTGATCTATATAGATGTCTTCTTCCAACTCTCTATTTAAGAAAGCTGTCTTCACATCCATTTGATGCATTTCCAAGTCCATTGTTGCCCCAACTGCCACAATGGTTTTAATGGTAGTGAAATTGGCCACGGGAGCAAATATCTCATTCAAATCAACACCAGCAACTTGTGAGTATCCTTTGGCAATTAATCTTGCCTTATATCTCATAATATTGTCCATTGCATCCCTCTTGATTTTAAACACCCACTTACAACCAAGTGAAGATCGATTTGGTGGAAGTTGAATCAATTTCCATGTTCTATTGTCCATGAGAGATTTGTACTCTTCTTCCATGGCTTCTTCCGACTTTAATGCATCTGTGGACTTCATTGCATCACATAAATTCAATGTATCAGTAAGAAGTGCAACATTAGCATGTTCTTCACTTACTTGAGGAAAAATGTGGTTCTTCCACCATTCACCAAGTGGTTTTCTTTCTCTTGTAGGATATCTCCTTTCATTTGAAGAAGATTCAATTTGATGTACTCCATGGCCTCTTCCAACCTTCTTTTCTTTTAAAGTTTGTCGTTTCTCACTCAAAGGTTCGTATTCCTCATCATCATCATCATCATCTTCAATTTCGTCATTGCTAGTCTTATCAATTGTCCGAGCGCAACACCTTGATCTTGCATTCACATTGCTTCTCTATAAGTGCCTTAAACTCCTTAAACCTTGACAAACACTCACTTTTGGCTTTGAGGATGAAAATCCACACCTTCATTGAAAAGTCATCAATAAATGTGACAAAGTACCTTGCTCCTCCTATTGATGGCGTTCTCATAGGTCCACAAACATCCAAATCCATAATCTCCAACAACTTGCTTGCACGTTGTCATACTGCATTTACGTGCAATGTATAAAAATATTAAATATCTTGTATCTATTGTTAATACATGTGTGAGTGCTAGAGATTATTTTAGAAGATATTATAAAGAGAGGATTTATTATAGCCACTTAGTTAGTGAATTAAGATGGCTATTTATTTTGTTCCTACCTTATTTATATCCTAGGATAGACTCTTTTGTAATTAGAATAAAAATAAAGGTTATTTTACCTTTCTTGTTGACTTTTGAAGTAGAATGGACCTTGTGAGGGATAAGAAAGAAGAGCATGGGATGAATAGGGCCTATCCAATAGGATTTGGCTGCCCATGTGGGCATCTCATAGTCTAATATGGAAAGAAAGGGAGATATACTCCTCTTGCTAGACCGAGAGGAGGGAGAGTTTTGAGTGGTGAACTTTGGAGAGAGATAGCTCCGAGGAGATAGAAGAATTTGTAATGAAAATTGGTGGGTGTGTTCTTCAAGTTGTGAGGATTCTAGAACCTACTCACTTGCTTGTTT
Organism: Physcomitrellopsis africana; assembly: GCA_036785485.1. NCBI lineage: Eukaryota > Viridiplantae > Streptophyta > Bryopsida > Funariales > Funariaceae > Physcomitrellopsis > Physcomitrellopsis africana. Next base: position 24,310 of record JAWRVF010002017.1, on the reverse strand, counting down.
TGGAGTTGTGAGCAAAAAATTATGCTTGTTTTAGTAGAGTAGAGTTTGCTGCCACCCGATGAAGAGGAGCAGAAACTTAGAGCTGCTACTGCAAGTTTGATTTCGACTCTTTCTTAGTGAAATCCTATAGAAAGTGTGGAAAACTGTGTTAGCTTTCTATCAAGACATCTCTTGTAGTATTTGGAGTTGGAGAGCAAAAGTTGTGAGCTTGAGAGTGGGAAAGGGTTTGCTGCCACCCGATGAAGAGGGGCAGAGACTTTGTTCAACCACCCAAGTCGGACAGTCTCTTCAATCTTTTTGATATTTTAGGTGCTTATAGTAGCTTGTGTAAGCTTTTCACAAAAACAAAAATCAATACATTTGGAGCTTTGATGAAAGTTTTATGAGTTGTGAAATGTCAAAAGGGCAAATGAATGCTAGGGTTTGAAGAGTAGAATCAACTAGCTATAAAATCTGGAGTTTGAGAGGCATGCATGAAAAGTTTTAGAGAAATTTAGATGATGGAATGAGCTTTCTAATAAGCTATTGCATGTCCAATTTGGAGAAGGGAAGTGATCACAACAAAGGCTGAAGTGAAGAGGAGCTTTGTTGCCTTTGCATTTGCTTGGAAATTTTAGTGCCTACTTCTTTTAGTCATAACTTTTAAATGATAAGTCATCTAGTTGTGAAATTTTGATATGTTTTACAATAGATTATTGGCTTTCTATAGGCTATAAGCACGCTTGATTTGACCTTTGGATGAATTTTTAGTGATTTATTTAGTTTCAGCTTGTTGTATAACTTGTATTCTTCATATGCGGTTGTATTTTGAGGTATACTTGAATACATACATACTTTGCTTATACCTTTTATATAAGTATATATACTTGTATTTATACCAAGTTTTTATACAAGTATTTTATAAGTATTATACATAATATTTGTACAAGTATTTGTATAAGTATTATATCAAGGATTATATACTATTTTATACAAGTATTTATATAAGTATTATATCAAGGATTATACAAGTATTATACAAGTTTTTATACAAGTATTATTCAAGTGTTTATACTTTATATTTGTACAAGACTTGTACAAATATAATACAAGTATAATTTGAAACTTGAACAAATATTGTGCAAGTATAGAAGATACTTGCATGGCTTCTTCTCAAGTTCCTTGCTAGTTCTAGTAGCAGCTGGGAACCCGGCGTTTTTCCAAGGCGAATTCTCTTTACTTGACAACATATTGCAACTCCATTTGGAAATGAAGCTCTTTGTTGTTTGTCTTGAATACAACCTTCACAAGCAAGATTTATACATGATTGACCAAGATCTAAGTCACTTATCGTGGATTGGAGCTCCTTCATACTTTTGGCATTCAAATGACCAAATGCCAAACTTATCTTGATCTTGTGGAAAATCAGCAAATGCTGCCACTTTAACTCCATTCACCTTTTTACAATTGATGAAGTAGAGATTGCTGTCTTTAAAGCCTTTCAAAACATCATCTGCATGCAATGTCTTTACAAAGCATCCATTCATATCAAATTGCACCTTATAACCATGTGAAACAAGTTTGCTCACCGAAAGAAGGTTCTGCTTCATTTTTGGCACATGTAGGACCTATTTCAATCTGATCCTCTTGGTTTGATTCTTCACATTAATCTCTACCAATATGGAGCCAATTCCAATGGCTTGCACCATGCCATTGTCTCCTAACCAAACTTTGATTGTTGTAATAGTCTCATAAGTGTCAAATGAACACTTGTATGGAGTCATGTGCTTGGAAGCACCCAAATCAACAAACCATTTGGACATGGCAGCCATAGAAGTGCCTTCACTTGCCATGAATGCATAATCATCTCCTCCAATTTCTTCACGTGAAATTGCTACAAGGCCAAGAAAAGAGATAGAGAGATTGCTAATTGATTCTACTCTTCATAAGATTTTATGAAAGTTTTATGAGCCTTGAAGTGTCAAGAGGGCAAATTAATGCTAGGGATTGAAGAGTAGAATCAACTAGCTAGAAAATCTAGAGTTTGAGAGGCATGTATGCGAAATTTAAGAAAAAATTAGATAATGGTGTGAGCTTTTTAAAAAGCTATTGCATGCCCAATTTGGAGAAGGGAAGTAATCACAACGAAGGCTAAAGTGAAGAGGAGCTTTGCTGCCTTTGCATTTGCTAGGAAGTTTTAGTGCCTATTTCTTTTAGTCATAACTTTAAACGGTAAGTCATCTATTTGTGAAATTTTGATGTATTTTATAATGGATTATTGGCTTTTTATAGGCTATAAGCACGCTTGATTTGACCTTTGAATGAATTTTTAGTGATTTATTTAATTTCAACTTGTTGTATAACTTGTATTCTTCATATGCTGTTATATTTTGAGGTATACTTGAATATATACACACTTTGCTTATACTTATTATACAAATATATATACTTATATTTATATCAAGTATTTATATAAGTATTCTATAAATATTATATATAATATTTGTATAAATATTTATACAAGTATTTATAGAAGTATTATACCACAAATTATATAAGTATTTATATAAGTATTATACCAAATACTTATACAAGCATTATTCAAGGATTTATATTTTATATTTGTACAAGTCTTGTACAAGTATAATATAAGTATAATTTGAAAGCTTGAACAAATATTGTGCAAGTATAGAAGATACTTGCACGGCTTCCTCTCATGTTTCTTGCTAGTTCTAATAGCAGCTACGGACCCGACGTTTTATCAATGCGAATTCTTTCTACCCGACATAATTGGTGCTCCCACTGAGAGATGCTTTGGGGCTACTAGTTTTGGCTAAGATAATATGGAAGATATTGGAGGGACTTCTTTTGGAGCCCAATCAAACATGGACACCATTCTAGGAGCTTTGGCAATGTTTATGGATCAATATGAAACTCAAGTTAGAAGCAATAGAGCTACCAAGGCTTTGAAGGGTGTTGTTGACAAGATTGGAAGATTTGACAGTGTCGTATATCGTGAAGTCTTGCTTGAGAATGCTCCGAGCACCTGGCTGTGGAAAATAAAAGAAAAATACGTAACAATAACTAGTCCTAATTTCTCTAATCAATCTCTAAACAGTCTTTAATCATACCTTAATTAAACCCTAATCAATCTTGATCAAAATCAAAAAAATCCTAAGAAAAACCTACTAAATCCTAATCAACCCTAACAAATTTTAAAACAAATCCTAACTAACCTTAGTCAAATCTTATCCAAACTCTAAGGAAATCCTAAGGCAGTTTTAGAATCTCAACAACTACCAAATAAACCATTGATTTTGATTTCAATTTTGCACACATCTTATTAATTAAATTGAAAACAAGCACATTAAGTTTGAAGAAAATCTAACTTCACAAAAAGAAGAAAAATCCATAAATTTGTATAGGTGACGGCCGGCCTCCTTCTCTAATCTTGATGCCAATATTCCAATATCTAAATCTCCCTTTTATACTGTTCAATTGCTTTCAAATTTTGTATGTGCATAGAAAAACAAGTCTACTATCCATATCCACAAATTTCACTCAAATCCAACTAGCAAATTAGTCAAGATCTCAAAAATCCTAACGGACCCTCAAAACTTAATTTTTGAGACCTTGACCCACTTAAACCTCAATTACGTACAACTAAACTGTTAGATTTAGCTCAAATTTATATTGTCCGTGCGCAAAATTTAATTTTGGAAAAATTTTGGTAGTTGGACATCTTTGTGGACGATATGGAAGAAGGCCTAATCCTAAGAAAGTTAATGCTATTGCAAAAATGATGGCTTGCAGTAACATCATTGAAGTGAAAAGGTTTCTAGGAGCATGTGTCTTCTATCAAATATAGATATCTCATTTTGCTCACATATCAGAGCCTCTTTACAAATTATTAAAGAAAGGAATTAAATTTCTTTGAAAACAAGAGCAAGATTTGGTGATAGAAGATTTGAAAAGAATTTTAAAGTCTCCTCCAGTTTTAAAACAAGTTGAATATGAGAGCGGAAGACCGGTAATTGTTACAGTTGACACAAGTCCAATAGCCATAGGGTGGGCTGTTGGCCAGGATGATATAAAAGAAGATAGATTTGCTATTCGTTTTGAAGCAAGGATTCTTACAGAACGCCAGAGAGCATATCCTCAAGTGAAGAGAGAGCTTTGGGGTGCACTTACTGCTCTAACAACTGAAAGAAATTACTTGATTGGAGCAAATGTTATGTTGGAAACTGATTGCTTACCTCTTCTTGATATGATTGCCAATTGTTCTTCACCAAACATTGCCATGCTTCAATGGATAGTATATATCAAGTCATTGAATCCAATTCTGGTGTACATTGCTCGAAAAATGAATCCTCTGGCGGATATATTATCAAAGGCCAAATATTTTCATAAAGAAGAAATGATGGCTCATGAGGAGAGTGAAGACTTTTTAAAAGAAAGATATGTATTGGCTGTTGATAGAGAAAATTCAACCAATGACATCTTGCCATTCAAAGCAGAGTTATATAAGGGAAGACTACAAGATATTGGACTCTATTTGAATACTTTGAAGAAGCAAGAAGGGTGGATGGACAAGATTTTTAAAGATATTAGACATCAATCATACGGATATTTCTTGAGAGATGGACTTCTTTGGAAGAGGACAAAAAGAGCTGATGAATTACCTTTGAGAATAATGGATGATCTTAAAACCAAAATCCACGTGCTTAGAGAATTTCATGATGCACTTTGGGCTGGTCACAGAGGAGTTTGGGCTACTTATACAAAGATTAAGGAACAATACTGGTGGAAGGATTTATATAAAGATGTTGAAGAATTTGTGGCTTTATGTGTTGTATGTCAGCTTCAATCTAAGGCCCGGTACAGGGATGAACTACATCCCACTTATCCTCCTTCAATTCATTTCCAATGGATGATTGACTTGGTTGCAATGCCACATGGAATTTGAGGAATGAAGTATCTTCTTTTGGCAAGGGAAGAGCTCTCAAATTTTGTTGAAGGAAGAGCTCTTCAAACTAAGACTACGTAAAGAATTTGCAGATTCATTCTTGAAGATATTTTTAGCAAATATGGAAGTATTGGAAGAATGAGAGCTGATAGGGGTGAATTAGATGTAATTCAAGTAAGATCATTTTTCCAAAGATATGGTGTACAGCTAAGGTTAACAACTGCTTACAATCCTGAAACTAATGGCAAAATAGAGAGGGGGCACCTTCCTATCATTCATGCCTTGGTTAAGGCTTATAAAGAGAAGCCTAATCTTTAGCCTAGGCTATTGCCATTTGAATTGTGGATTGTTAGAACCACCCATAGCACTGTCACTGGATATATGCCAATAGAACTTATGCATGGACATAAGCCTATTATGCCTAGTGAAGAATCAATTCCAACTTGGATCTTTTTGTCTTGGAAAGATGATATTACAAGAGAAAGGCTATTAGAACTTCGCATTCAGCAGCTTGGAAGATTACCTGAAGATATGCAAATAGCATTAAAAAGGCTTAAGATTGCTAGATTGAGCAATAAAGAGAGATTTGACAAAATCCATAGATAGAGGTTTAAGAAAATTGAAGAAGGTGATTGGGTGTTGGTATTTGACAGTTCATTAGAATATCAGCATAGCACAATGAGGAAGTTTGCACGAAGATGGTTTGGACCAAATGTGGTGGTTAAAGTGCATATCAATGCCACCAATTCACTGTGAGAGTTGGATGGAACTTTATTGAAGATCCCAATAGCAGGCAAAAGAATTAAAACATATAGAAGAAGAGATGGAAAGTTTCACACCAATGATCTTGAAGAATTCTTAACTCCATCAGAAAACAAAGAAATATCAAAAGGTGATGAAGGGATTGGAATGGAGGATGAAGAGGATTAAACTTGGCACATACGAGAGGATGTGCACGTTTAGAGGGGGAGCATGTCATACTACATTTATGTGCAGTGTATAAAAATATTAAATATCTTGTATGTATTGTTAATACATGTGTGAATGCTAGAGATTATTATAGAAGATATTATAAAGAGAGGATTTATTATAGACACTTAATTAATAAATTAAGATGGCTATTTATTTTGTTCCTACCTTACTTATATCCTAGAATAGACTCTTTTGTAATTAAAAGAAAGATAAAGGTTATTTTATCTTTTTTATTGACTTTGAAGGTAGAATGGACCTTATGAAGAATAAAAAAGAAGAGCATGGGGTGAATAGGACCTAACCAATAGGATTTGGCTGCCCATGTGGACGTATCATAGTCCAATATGGAAGGAAAGGGAGATATATTCTTCTTGTTAGATCTAGGATTTAGGTAGTTTTGAGGGGTGAAATTTGGAGAGAGATAACTCCAAGGAGATAAAAGCATTTGTAATGAAAATTCAGGTGTGTGTTTTTTGAGTTGTGAGGATTCTAGAACCTACTTACTTACTTGTATTAGAGTTGTGAGAAAAAAGTTATGCTTGTTTTAGTAGAGTGAGGTCTGCTGCTATCAAAAAGTGACGGCAGAAATTTCAATCTGCCACTGCAAGTTTGATTTCAAGTCTTTCTAAATAAAATTAATAAAAAGTGTGGAAAATCGTGCTAGATTTCTATCAAGATATTTCTTGTAGCATTTGGAATTGGAGAGCAAAAGTTGTAAGCTTGAGAATAGGAAAGGGTCTGCTGCCATGCGATGAAGAGGGGCAAAGATTTTGTTCAACCACCCAAGTTGGACAGACTCTTTAATATTTTCAATATTTTATATGCTTATAGTAGCTTGTATAATCTTTCTATAAAAATAATAATCAATACATTTGAAGCTTTTATAAAAGTTTTATGAGCCGTGAAGTATTAAAAGGGAAAATTAATACTAGGGTTTGAAGAGTAGAATCAACTAGTTATAAAATCTAGAGTTTGAGAGGCATTCAAGCAAAATTGAAGAAAAAGTTAGATAATGGAGTGAGCTTTCTAAAAAGCTATTGCATGCCCAATTTGGAGAAGGGAAGTGATCACAACAAAGGCTGAAGTGAAGAAGAGCTTTGCTGCCTTTGCATTTGCTGAGAAATTTTAGTGCCTATTTCTTTTAGTCATAACTTTTAAACGGTAAGTCATCTATTTGTGAAATTTTGATGTATTTTACAATGGATTATTGGCTTTCTATAGGCTATAAGCACGCTTGATTTGACCTTTAGATGAATTTTTAGTGATTTATTTTATTTCAGCTTGTTGTATAACTTGTATTCCTCATATGCAATTGTATTTTGAGTGATACTTGAGTATATACACACTTTGCTTATATATATTATACAAGTATATATACTTGTATTTATATCAAGTATTTATATAAGTATTCTAAAAGTATTATATATAATATTTATACAAGTATTTATACAAATATTTATAAAAGTATTATACTAAGAATTATACACTATTTTATATAAGTATTTGTATAAGTATAAAACCTTCTAGAATATTCTTGAAGCTTTTTGAATTAATAAAAGTCAATTGAAAAGCTTTCTAGTTGATGAAAGTCAGTTGAGAAGTTTCTTAGTTAGTGGAAAGAGCTCAAGAAGCTTTCCAGTTGATAGAAGCTGCTTGAAAAGCTTCTTAGTTTGATGGTAGCTACTTAGGAAGCATCCTAGACATAAGTATATATAAGGGTTGAGGCTGAAGAGTTCTTTAGTCTCGACAACATATCTCTTAGAGTTCTAACTCACCTTTCTTGATGTTGTTTGTATATTCAGCTGTTTAATTCAAGTTCTTGTTGGTTTCTTTTGGAAACCTTATTATAGTTTCAAGTCTCTAGTTTTTTATTCTTGTGTCCTTCACATCCTTCTTCAACTTTGATGCCAAAATCTTAGCACCAATATCTCCTTTTTGCACAATTAAATTGCTTCCAAATTTACAAATATGTAAGAAATCAAGTATATTACTTATATAGAATTCTCACTTCAATCCAATTGTTAGACTATTAGATATCTTAGAAATTCTCATTGATCCTCAAAATCCAATTTTTAACATCTTGATCCACTTGAATTTCAATAATCTTCAATCTAATTGTTTAATTAAGCTAAAATTTATAATATGTATATAATACAACTACAATCACAAATATAAAAAATTTCACTTATAGATCTACTATCAAAGCTATAAAATTCTTAAAAGTATAAATTCTTTTTTATTTTACAAAAATTCGATTCATTCAAAATAATCTTAACTTTGAAAAGTCCTTACAAAGTCAATCTCTATCTAAATCACTCACAATTATTGCTCAAAGAAATCTTTAAGAGTCTGCTCTCAAACTTTATTCTCTAATATGCAAAAAAAATTCTCCATTTTCCATAAGCACTTGGTTTTGTGCCTTACAGTCTGATTTTGACTTAGATTTATAATTGATCCTTTCTAGATATCAATTCTTAGAATGTTGAGGTCAATTTTGCTAAAATCTATTTTTAATTCTTTTTTTAACATTCTTATATTATTTGTTTATTTCATTTATTTTGATTTGGCTCACTTACGCCCCTACAAAATAAATAGAAGTTTCTTCTATAAGAAGGAAATATTAATATTTTTTAATTTTTACTATCTTCTTATCTATTATCTATATTTTTAAGATCATTTATTAAAATATTTTTATTTAAGTTCTTCTATAATACAATCATTCTTTTTTTACTTTCATCTAATGGTTTTATTATTACACAACAATGCCAAATTGAAGAAATACATATTTCATGAGTCCCAAATAGGTTTTTTGGCTATACCATCTAAAATAAAGGCTAAATGATACATCCTAAGTAGATTAAGACCATTAATAATTGAATAACTTCAAAATTAGTACATGATATCCATTATCTTTTTGGATTTATAAACTTTTATAAGATCTTTATCAATAATTATTTTCAGATAGCCGTTTTTATTACATGATTGACATACAAGGATGAATTTGAATAGAAATCAGAAATTTAAAAAACCTTTAAATGCTTAAAGGCAACATTCATCATAGTCTTTGTTTTGATTTACTTAGATTTTTTTAAGCCATTTTTCATAGAAACCAATGCTTTGGACTTTGCAATGAAAGTAATCTTATTTCAATTTGAAAGAGAAAGAAGATTTTACCTAATTATATTCTATTCTAAGAAATTCTTAGCTGTAGAGATTAATTATAAGATTTATAATAAGAAACTTTTTACTATTGTAGATTCTTTCTAAGAATGGTGCCATTTGTTTGAAGGTGCTTCACATCTAGTGACTAAATATACAGGTCATAAGAATCTCAAGTAATTCATATTAGCTCGTATTTTAAATTATTGTCAAGTTTATTGGACCATGTCTCTATTTTGTTTTGACTTTAATATCATATATTGATTTGAGAAGCAACAAAAATTATCAAATGTTTTATCAAGATAATCATATTTTATATCAAAAAAAAAAATTTATATATATATATATATATATATATATATATAGCATACGACCAATAATAAATAATATTTTTGAAATCCGAGAAATTTTATATTTCAGCAATTTTTTTATCAATTCTTGTAGATTCTTTGTTTTTTTATTAGGTTTATACAACCTTAACTATAGACCTTCTAATTTTTAATATTAAACATTATTTTAAAAATATCTATAATGATTTAAATAAATTTAAATTTGATAACAGTCTCCTCTATTTTAAAGAATATTTGTATATTCTAAAAAGGCCATTATGCTTTTGTATTCTCCAAATACATCATGATATTTTAACTATAAAATATTTTGGATTCAACAAGATATTAGAATCTATTTCTATAGATTTCTATTACCCTCAAATGTGAAAAGCTATTAAAACATTTGTCCTCTCTTCTCATATATATTCTAAATCAAAAAACCCTTGACATTGTTTATATGGATTTTTTCAACTGCTACTAATTCGAAAATAATTGTGGTCTTTTATATCTACAGGCTTTATCACAAACCTCCTACCATTGAATTTTTTTAATATTACATATGAAATTGTCGACCAATTTACTAAGATGACACATTTTATTTCTTATAAGAAGACCATTACTAATGAAAAAATGACCAAATTTTTTATTAATACCATAGATTGCCAAATGATATTAAATCATATCAAAGACCATAGTTTGTATCTAAGTTTTGGAAGTCACTTTTTAAGATTTTTTAAATAGATATCAAACTTTCTTTGGCATTTTATCCACAAATCAATGGTCAAATAGAGCAAGTCAATCAAATCGTTGAATAAAACTTAAGGTGTACTATCAATTACTAACAAGACAAGCAGACATCTTATTTATCTCTAGTTAAATTTATCTACAACATCACAATTTATATATCTACTTAATAAACTTTATTTTATTCCAATCATAGTGGCTATCCAAAATTGGACATGTCATTTGTTGATAGATCTAAAAATCCAATAACACATGACTTTGTAAGCCAAATTATTGATATCTAAGCTACTTTAAAATTTCAACAAGAAGAAACTTGAATACACTCTACAGAAGCAACTCACATATAGAAGAAGGAATAATTTCCATTTAAAGTTAATAATAATTTATGGTTGCTTTGATGCAATATAAAGACTACTTGACTATTTGACCATTGAAAAATAAGACCATTTTTTATCCAAAAATAAATTAATTTTATTACATATTAATTACAACTACCAATATTCACAAAAGTATATTTTTTTTTACACATCTCTTTTAAAATCTTATAAAAAATCAACCATATTAAGAAAAATACAAACACTAGTGCCTTCTATTAAAGTGGATAGCTATGAAAAATTTAAAATGTATTTGATTTAAGGCTAAGACAAGAATGATTAGAATATATTGTGCATTAATACAATGTCATATTATGATTTAGCTACCATGTGAAAATAATATGTGTGTCTATATATATATATATATATATATATATAAATATATAATTCACTATATAGCTAAATGAGAGCCATATTTGTGGATTTTTATTGATTATAAAATGTGATTAGATTATTTCTTTAAAAAATATTTGTTTAAAAGAGCTACTATTGAGGTTTATACAACCTCATTTTTTTTATAGTAACTTTTTAAGTTGATTTTATGTTAATAATAACTTTTATGTATTTTGAATCACATTTGTTAGACATTGGTAATCCTTAAAGGCTTATTTTATTTCTTTTATTTAGTATTTAGGACACATATTATATAAATCTTATTAAAAAAAAAGGATTAGAAAGTGATCTTAGCATCAAAAAGAGTAGTTAGAATATCTATGTGGATGAATGGAGATGGATGATAAAAATCTCTATTCCTATTGGCCAAAAGTCATATCCAATGGGCTTCAAGGAGATTGCCTAAGGCCTTATTAGGATTTAGGGATTTGTTTTTTTTAAAAAAGACATTTGAACATCAAAGATTAAAATCAGCAAGTTTAGATTCTTAGCTATGGTTTTAGTACAAAAATTGAATAATTTGGAATATTTATAAAGGAGATATAGGCACTCAAAGTTAAAGTATTGATTTTGTATATACTATCACTCTTTGGAATATAACTCATGCATACAAAAAGTAATAAAATATTGGTGACTGAAATTGGAAAGAGCATAATTTTTTCTACACTTTATTTATATAATTCAATAAATTTTGAGTTAAAATGAAGAAGATATTAGAAGTTAAAGTGAGCACTTGCAATCTAAAGACAATAAGTAATCTACTTAATTAGTGGTTGTATTTTGAACTATATCTTAAGCCATTTGATAAGATTTTGGCTCAAAATTTTTAAAATTGTATATTTTTATATTATAAAGCTATATACAAAATTTTGTGGCATTAGAATTTTGGATCTTAGAGATATGAAGAAAATAGTATTCCAATGTCTATAAACTACGGTCCTAAGCACCTATTAGGATTTTTGAGATATCAAATGATCAAAAGCAAATCTATGGTTGATTTTTCTTGTGATAAAGCTTAAGGATATAAGCTACACTTTTAAAAAATTTGAAAAACCTAAACACCTAGATCAAGAATTATTAGATCCTAAAGTTCAAGAAAAAATTAATCTTTTATAGGTAAATAAGGTATTGAAGGGTTTTGTTATAATTTGAGTATTTTGTACAAAGTAAAGGGATTTTTAGGAGCCAAGACTTTATAAAGATGAAAAGATAGATATATGGAGCTATGATAATATTTTTGATATAAAGATAAGTTCTTAATAAGAGATTATGGATTTTTTTAGAAGTTGTTAAAAATCTAACTTATCAAAAATTAGTTAGTTCTAATTTGGCATACAAAAAGATATTAAAGATTTTTTAGATGCTATAGAAAAATTTTATGTACAAATCTATTTAATTATAAGAGATTTTTATTCAAATAATATATATTTTTTCATATTATTATATTTATTTATTATAAACTATCATTAGTCGGAAGGACTAATGAATCTTTTGACTTATAAAAGATAATTTGAATATGTAGCGGATATTATGCAATACATCTTTCACTTCATTTGCCTTTGATTAATTTTGATAGTATCCTTCTTCGTAGAATTCAAAGCTAAAAGAAGAGGTGATGTCATGGACATACAATGAAAGAAGGTTTTAGAAGATTTTAAAAAATTTTACTTAGTCTTAGAAGATTTTAAAAAATTCTACTTGATTCTAGAAGGTTCTAAAAGATTCTTGATGATTTTGAAAAAGCCTTAGTAGATTCTAGTAGGTTCCAAGAAGATTTAAAAGATCCTAGAAGATTTTAGAACATCTTAGATAATCTTAGAAGAATCTTGGGCTTAGTTTACTTCTAAGTATCAAAGAAACTCTTCACTATACCTAATATATATAGGAGTCAAGGTTGAGGGCATCTTCAGTCTCTACAATGCAATCCTTGTGGCTCAACGCCATAGCTCTTTGCTAATGATATAAAATAAATATCCTTTAATTCAGTTCTTTAAACTTTTAGAATCTTATTCCACTTAAGTAATATGTCTATAACAACTAATTAAAGGAAATTGCTGCAATATTTTTATTTAGAAAATAAATTTGAATAAATAAGATTAGAGATTATAAAATTATTTATTATTAATATTTAATTATATATTTAATAATTTTTAGAATTATTTATTTATATTTTAAAATGATAAATAAATTTATTATTATTTTAAAAAATTAATTATAAATTTTTTTAATTATAATTTCTTATTTATTAAATCATTTAGATCACTATTATCTAAGTTATTAATAAAACATATCAATCAAATATTAAGATTTTTTATAAATAATTTTTAATGGAAATGATTAAATAATATAATCCTAAGCTTAAAAAAGTATAAAATTTTTTTTGAATCAATTCAATTTATCTATTTTTTTAGTATATATAATATCAAAAATATATAATTAGCCTTTGAATAAGAGACTGAAGATGCCCTCAACCTTTTAAATCTCTATTGTCATTAAAGTCAAAATTTTATTTTTATTTTAAAATTCAAATATTTAATTATAATTATTTATAATAAGTAATAAATAAATAAATAAATAAATAGATTATCTTTATTATTATTGTATTGTTGTGCGTATATCAAAATGCAATCTTAAGTGACACTTGAGTTTTAATTTATTTTTATTTACATATATATTAATCAACTTATTGAGTATTATTATAAATTATGTTGTATAAATCCAAATACACTACTAACATAAGATAAGGTGAAAATTGATAAAAGATTTTTTTAATATACAAGTTTAAATTATAATAAATTATCTTGTGTTAAAATCTATTGTTGATAATTTTATTATAATTTATACAAATTATACTAATTCAAATATGTTTCAATCTATGTTGATGAGGTTTTAAAATCTTATAAAATCTTCAATCAATTCTTTTTATTTTATAACAATAAAATATAATTTAATTTAAATAATATTTAATATCTAATTAAATATTATATAATATTATTAAATAATATATATTAATTAAATTATCCTTCAATAAAGCTATATATATTTTTATAAGTATTAATATTTTTTCTATTACTTTCTATTAAAAATATATAATATGTAAATTTTAATGATTATAGTGCTACATTTAAAATTATGATATTTTGAAATGTCTTGTAATATTAGACCTAAAATATTTTTAAATTATCAAATTAAAAATTTCCAAATATACAACTCAATACTATTACCATTCTAAAATTGAACCAAATTGTTATAATTCAAATATGAACAAAGATTGGATGTATATATATATATATATATATATATATATTTTCTAATTTTTTTTCTGGATATTTTTTCTTACCAAATTTTATTCTTATATATACCTCTATTTTTATACAATCACAATATGGATTTTATTACTCATGTCTAAATAATTATTTTAAATTATTATAAAAATAAAATAATAAATTCATGCATAAATAAAAGTATTTTAAAAATTAGTGATACCTCAATTCATAAATGATTTATTATCAATACTTACCTACATTCTTTTAACTCTTTCAAATCAGTCTTAAATATCTATTAATTTTAGAAATCAAAATATTGTTGAAAATAAGTAGCTAATTTTTTTTATTTCAGAAAATAAAATTTTAAATCAACTTTTAGGTATTACAACTAAATATCACTATTAATAATTAAAATTATATTAAAAATTATTGAAAATTAAAATACTTAATGAAATGTTTATATATGATTTAAGTTATATTATATCATGATGGCTTAGCTAAGAAAATATATTCCTTGATATAATTTTTAAAAATAAATTATATTGTTAAATAAAAATTTAGAATACAAATTTAAAAAAAACAGGTTTAAAAAGTTATTTAAGAGACTACCAAATCAAGCACACTTGAAACAATTCCTTCAAAATTTCAAATAATGCAAATTAAAGAATGAATTGTCTTTTTCAATATGGCATCCATAGTTCCAATAGCCATAGACTTTGTCTCTTTTACTTTTAAACAATATTCCATTTATTCTAAAGACAAATCATCTAATCTATGCATATGTTTATATTGTACGTATTTAGACATTTTGTAATAATATAACAGCAACTTCAGATTCTAAAAATATTTACAATTATGAATCGGATTTTTTATTATTTTTTATTTTTTATTTTTTATATTATATATGCAGGGAATGCAATTTGACTTTGTACAATTGGGCAAGTTATGTGCAATAAAGTAATTTAGTAGATACAAATCTAATTCACTATACTATTACTTACATATTCAAAGGTCAAAGAAATATTATTTAAGATTATGATTAATAAATTGATATTCTTATAGAATGTATTTTAAGACTATCATCTTTACTTCTACATAATTTCTACCTAAAATATCTAACATAAATAAAACTTAAATTAAAAAACTAAGAGTACTAGATATTTTAAAAAGAACCAACATTTATAAGACTATCAAAATAAATTAAATACACCTTAATTAGTTGTATTATATTAAATAAATAATAAATAATGAATAGTTTTTGTAGTATTTTCTACCATTTAGAAGTTTTCATGCAATAATTTTTTATTTTAAAGTGTAAATATTATTTTAATGTATAAATATTATTTTAAAAAACTTATTAAATAATTTTTTTAAATTTTATCTTTGGATATATAAAAGTTAGTTATGAAAATTATATACAATTATATAATTTATTGAAATAATTACAAATATATAAATTCAAAATCCAAACTCTAAAAGTAGTAATAAAATAAAACCTATGTCTTACCTTATTTATGCTGATTTTTAAGATTATAAAGTTTTCTAATAAATTTAATCAAATAACATTTTAAAGTGTCTTATAAATAAAAAAATTAATTGTCTTATTATATATCATAATCTATAAAAAAGAAAATTTTGGAAACTATGTAACATATATAATAGAATTAGAGATAATTTTGAATTATTCATTAAATAAAATTCAAATAAATTACAAAATCCACTATATATAATAAATAAATTTTTAGTGCATTTTTGTTATGTAATTATTAAAAATATTTGATATAAAAAATATCATTGATAATCTTTAATTCTGTTTCAAATAGTATAAAAGCTTTTTTTTTTAACAGGTATCAAATAAAAATAATAATAAATTACTTTATTGTACAAGTTGTTGCATGTGATAATTAAATAACTACAAACATCAAAAGATCAATTTGTATGAAATAGTGCATGTTAACTATTACATTTGAAAAATCTAACACTACAAACAACTACACATGAAGACAATGCAACATAGATTGATAAAATTCGACTCAAATATTAATAAAACAAACTCAATATATATATATATATATATATATATATATATATATTTAAATAATTACTAAAATATTTTTAAAACTCAAAAAAATTCAAAACCAAGGAAAAAATTTAATAAAAATCATTTAAATTACATAATTTATGTATGTATAGATACTAACTGATTATTTTTTCAGACTCAATTTATAATAAAAAAATACAAATATAAATTCAAACTTTAGTTTTATAAAAATATCAATTTTAAGACTTTTTAAATTTAATATTATAGAATATTTACAAATTTGTATTCTAAAAATATTATTGTCTAGTGTATATAAGATAAAATAACAAATTTGAACAAAAACATAACAAAAATATGTTATAAATGCATTTAAGAAAAGTAATCTTTTATTATATATTTAATTTAAAGTGACTTTTGTTTAATTTTGCTTACAACAATTAATGCTTTACAGTGCTGCATGTAAATAAGTATAACACATAAAATAAAACAAAAAATTAAAAAAAAAAATATATATATATATATATATAGACACAAATAAATATAACCGAAATGATTTTTAATAATTCAAATTAATTATAATGTAATAATCGCATAGTGTGTTGTTACTACAAACTAAGTCAAAATTTTGTCTGATTCTTCAAAAAACTTGTATTTTATTTTATTGTGCATTTATTATTAAAAAAACCAAAATATTGATTTTGAAAATCTATGAAAAACTAGTTAGATTTTAAAAAATATTTCATTTTACTTTTTTATAATACATCTAAATACTTAATAGTTTAAATTAATATTATATTTTGAGATAGTTTCAGAGTTCTAAACAAAAATCGTGTTGATATTAAAATATGTATTTTTAAAGAGTTTATTCAATTTGGGCTTTAATTAAAACATATTTTTTAGAATATATATTTATCAAGTTATATTAGATATTTATTTTTTATAAGTATATTGTGATTTTATAAATTATTATTTTTGTTTATTAAATTTTATATATTTAATACTTTAGGACTTTAGAAATGTAGATCAAAAAACTAAATAAAATAAATAAAATCCTGGTAGATGTATATTAAAGATGAATATTAAAGATATTAGCTATTATATACTAAAATTACTCAATTTCATTTTAAAAGAAACATGATTTTGTGCTCTTACTTGATTGTAAACCTTTAGTTAATAATTTTTATATTTAAATGTATTATATATGTGTTTAGATATTAATAATACCTTATTTACTTTATCATTCTTGTAATGTTTAAACATTAATTATAAACTAAAGTTAAAATAATTAACCAGCAAGAATTTATTTTTTAAAATATACAATACCAATTACTATAAAAGTAAAATATCTTTTTTTAGATTTATTTGAGTTAAAATATAATATAATTATTAATTTTGTGATATATAAATATGTATATACATATATTATTCTAAACCATATCTTTTTAATTTATTAACCAACATTAACTATATATATTGTGTTCTATCTACTTGTTATAAATATAGCATGGCAAGCTTATTTTCCATTTAAAATTACTTTTATGGAGATTCAAGGAAAATCAAGGGAAGTGGGAGCAATACTCCAAAAATACATGTATGTCATTTTATTTTAGTAATTAGTCTTTTATAATTGAATGTTAAAATTTTAAAATAAAATTATTAAAAATCACTACTTTTTCAATTTCCATAAGCTCTACTTTATATTTATTTCTTATATTGATAAATTATCATATTCATGGTAATGAAATATTGTATAAATAACTTTTTGTATCATAAAACTTTAAAATTCTAAATATTTAAAATCAACCAATCAGATCAAATTATTTTGTAGCGATTTTAATTTTGAAAGTAGTCATAAAATCATTAACATAAATCAATCTTACATCTAATTGTTAAAAATAAGATTGAATATAATAATTAGCTTAAATTTATTTTTCTATGCTAAATAGTTAATTTGAAATAAAATATAAACAAATATGTATTTTTAAATGAATAATAAAAAATATATATATATATATATATATATATATACACACACACATGTAATTTTTTGTTCTCCTAATATCTCTCTAATAATTTTTTTTAATACTATGTTGTTACTTAAAAGATTATAAGTTTATCCTTTTAGCTAAAAATATAATTGTTAATTTCAAATTTTAGCCTTATTAGTCAAAGTGTAATAAATTCAAGGATGAAGCTAATTCAAATCTTATCAATTATTCTACTAAATATCATTATTTATTAAATTAATTTTAAATTTAATATTTTTTAAAATTATATATATATATATATATATATATATATATTTCTTTAATATAAATATCTAAAATTTTATAATTTGATAAAGAAATAGCTTTAAAATAGTATATTTTTCTTAAATCATTACAATAAAGTTTTTGATTAAATGTTGTATAAGAAATAAAAGTATACCACTTAAAGAAACTAAAAATATATGCTCATAATTATAAAAAAATTAAATATTAATAATAAAATATGTGTTATATAATTAATTAAGTTGACATATATTATGTTCATTAAAATATTTATTTCTAAATATAATATAATATTATAAAATATTTTTTAATCCTTTATAATTAGACTTATAAATTTCACAAGTATGTCGTGTAATCAAGTATTGACAAGAATATAGAGAGATACACACATAATGTACACATTCATATGCATAATTAAGCCTAAATAAATTGTTATTACAATGTATCAAGTATGTGAAGATTAATTATATTCTGTTATTTATAACATACTTTAAAACATTGCATGCATGTGTATACATTTGAAATGGAAGAAGGAACTTTTTTAGTTCAAGTGGTTGAAATTTGCAAAAGTTCCTCCTATGGTTTTATAATATGGTCAAAGATTTGCCAAACAAGAAAGTTGAATAATATATGGAAACTACCATACTCTCTCATATCAGATATTCATTAAATGTATTATTATTGTATTATTATTATTATTATTATTATTGTATTAATGATGAACAATTCGAGGATACTTGTAGAATGGTGAAGTGGACAAGCTGTTTTATGAAATGAATGATTGGAACATTTTGCGCTGTAGGGGGCGGGGGTAGGCATGGTGTGGGGTCCAAAGTATCATTCACCATTTGTGGTAGAGAGAAGCATTTGGGCTGTTCGAAGGATGTACAGCAGCAGCCCTACACAGCCATCCCATCCCATCCCATCCCCAGATTAAAACTCCGTCCATCCAGTTTTCTACCCTAATTCACCTGGAGAGTTATTTCTGTTCCAACTCATCCATTTTCCAGCATCGTTCCGAACCTCAAGACTAGGTAGGTTTGGTTTAGGTTAGGTAGATGTTTGGAAGTCGTCATCCTCCTCCCATTGAGGCGGCCCCAGAGAGTTAACCCTGGAAATAAATAAGAAGCTTTGCAATGCCGTCATCGTACTGACGATGCCCTCTGCGTTGTGGGAGAGCGGTGCAGGTCTTCGTGTTTTTACTCTTTCTCAACTTGGTGGCGTTAATGAGGCTTGGGTAGTACACCTTTGGTCGTTCCCGGTGGAGCTCTTATAGCCTGAAATTTCTAGCCCGCTTTCTGTAAATCTTCCCGAGTTGCGGTGTATTGTTGCAAGGTTCACTAGGTATGCTACACTAACTTTGAGTGTCGTTTGATTTCTGTTCTGTTTTATACCATGCTTTGTAGACTGCTGCGCCCAATTCGGTGTTCCATTGCGCGTTGATGGCTCAGATTCTCCCTGTGTCACGTGGACTCGCCAACATGAGCCTCTGTTCACCTCTCTTTGTTTTCACTCCTGGAACATAAATTTAGTTCGAGCCTTATCCGAGTCGATGGACGATAGGTCAAATAGAGCGTGACCTAATATTTTGAAGGTGGGGATTTGCGCGTCGCATTTCTAACTTGTGCTCATGTTGATGTTTACCGCTAGTGTAGGTGATCATATCTGAATGCAATGGTTCTCTCTAACTCCAAGCTGAAAAGAAAAAAGAGAGAGGAAGCCGCTGCTGCAGCCGCTTTTTCACTGCAGTCGGGTAGTGATGCGGTACCCCCAGAGGACACCTTCAAAGGTGATATCGTTGCTGCCAATCCTGAGAAGAAAAAAAAGAAGCAAAAGAGGGCGAAGACTAAGATAGCGGATCCTGATGATCCTTCAAATGATGTTAACGGACTTAGTGCCCAACCAACAGTTGCTACTGAAGCTGAAAACGGGTTATTAGATGGAGTGCAGGGTGCGAAGCAAAAGAGAGATTGCGATGGCGCAGGCTCTTCACCACGTGAAGTTCATGAGTTCCCACCTGCGGAGAGAAATGCCGAGGATCCTGAGCGAAGCGCAGCTGGAAATGTCGCATCCGACTTGGTCGGAGGTCAAATTGACGATCTTTCTAAGAAAAAGGTTAGGAAAAAGCCTCGTTGGGAGGTTGATGATGGTGGGAATAGAGTCAAGCCAGCGAAAGCTCTAGATCACGATTTCTGTCACATGCATGCATCAACACCCTCTGTTAATGGGGTTAGTGACTCCCAGGAACTGAAGACCACATTTGAGAACAACGGGGTTTCATTAGAGGTTGCTCCCTCTGTCGTAGGTAATGAAATCAGAATATTTGAGGGTAATGAGCCGTGGTTGGCAAGTAAGCGAAGCAAGAAGAAGAAGCCCGCAATTAACAAGTGGGGGAAGAAGATTGATAAACCTGTTGATGATTCAACTGCATTTAAAGAAGAACCATCTTCAGATGTGAATAGGTACTGAAAGTAGCCTCATAACCTAAAGAGCTTTTTAGTTTTCAACAGTATTAGTGTAACTCATTTTATATTACCTCACATTTGGAGTGGTCGATGCTTGCAGGTCCGAAGTCAAAATTGACCTAAAGAAGGTCATGGTAGGAGGTATGCCATACTACATTACGGAAAATGATATTCACGAGTTCTTTCAGGAGTGTGGAACTATTGCTGAGCTGGACTGCATGACATTTCCTGACACGGGAAAGTTTAAGGGCATCGCGTTCATTACATTCCGGGTAACGTTTCTCACTGAGTTTCTAAATTCTGTGCACTCGTTCTAAATTAAGAACGATGTCGATTTACTTACTTTGGATACCGTCGCCTGCTCCTACATGCGAATGATCTCTACAATATAGGAAGAACAAATGACTGACTTAAAGTCATGTGCTGTCACAAACGACAATGCTGACGCATGTACCTACAGTAACGGTCATATTTCTCTCTACGGTAGGGGTCAAGCATGCACCTGATGGCACATTATAGGAAGAACAGATGGCGGCTATTGCAGTCACATGTTGTTATCACGATGATCTCTGATGCATGCTAAGCCCGTAAAAGTAACAAATGAAATTTCTTGAATTAGGTGGTAGGTTGTGGTTTGATGTGCCTGTGTGCAATGATGGCTCTTACTTTTTACAGAGAATAGTATCTCATTCAAGAGATAAGCGCTGAATGATCCCACTTCCATGACTCTGATGCATACTACGTCCGTCGAAGTAACACGTGAAAGATGTCGGATTAGGTGGTAGGTTGTGGTCTGATGTGCTGGTGTGCAATGATGACTTATTTTTACAGAGACTAGCAGCTCATCCAAGAGATAAGCGCTGAATGATCCTACTTCCATGACTCTGATGCACACCGGGTTGCCATCACGTAAATGCTCTCTGGTTTCGTGGAAATTTCTTTAAAAATAACACTCGACTGTATGCTGGTGTGCAGACGGAGGAGGCTGCGAAGAGGGCAATAGCATTAGATGGAGCCGACATGTGAGTGAATGCCTCAGTGGCATCTTTTCAGTTAGAATTTACCTACCAGTGATCGTTAAATATCTGATTGACATGGTGATCTAGAGTACTGAAGTTAGATTGCCTTTTGCAGGGGCGGGCGATTCTTAAAAATAGAAATGTGCAAAATCAAACCGATAGAGGCAGGAAAGAAAACCCAGTTTAAGGAACCTCCCAAAAAGCAACCAGGTTGCCTGGCTGCTTATATAGGTAATTTGTCCTACGATATCACAGAGAAAGAAGTTAGGAAATTCTTCAAAGGATGTAAAATAGAATCTGTTAGGTTTGCAGAGAGTAAAGATACAGGAGAGTTTAGGGGATTTGGGCATATTGACTTCGTCGACGACGAATCATTAGAATCTGCAATGAAACTTGATCAACAGCCACTTCTGGGTAGACCACTAAAAATAGCTTACTCAGTTCCTCAGAAAGATAAGATAATGGGAGTTCGGGGCGGACCTAAACCAGCTGAAACTAAAAAAGGCTGTTTTACATGTGGAGAGGAAGGACATATGTCGTACAACTGTCCTCAGAAAATATAGAAACAATGCCAACATCAATATCTTATTCTGTATCTACAGTTCAAATACCATTTTGCAATCGTCTTGAAAGTATCGATTAAGTTTCCTGAAGAACGTGTACGGTTTATTGTAGCATATAAAGGTACTAGACATAAATGCACTCTACTCATATGCCAATTTTGCTAGTAGTGCTCAAAATCTTTGTGAATAGTGCCGGCCATACTGACGAAATTCAGCTTTCGCCAATCTCATCATTATAGATTACTTAACACTACCAAATACACAAATCGTAATAGACATATTGAAGTTCATTGCACGTAGATAACGAATTACTCTTACCAATCAATATCGTATACCTACATCCACAGCATACTATCAATGTCCAACCGAAAGCATTTTTGATACAGCTTTGGTAGATAATTGTGATGTGAATTTGAACACATTTTTCTACAATGTAACATCTTGTCCTAATACACAACTGAAATGATACATGCACGTTTTTACAAATGAGAGTTTGATCATGATAGCAACATGTGCTTGTCGATGGAAGAGTAAATTGGTCGACAAAGCCAAGAACGTTGGCAATAATTCTTGTTCATTACCACTTGCCTTGTATGGAATATATGTTTTTAAAGAGATCCAATGAAGGGATATTTAATAGAATTAAAAATCTCATGCATGAGGTTCCATTGTGGATACATATTTGATTGTGGAACATTAAGAAAACAATTTAGTGTCTGAAGAGATTGTTCAAACAAATTGGCCTAACGCATAGAGGAATATATTTTGTTGTAAAGATCTTATTGATATATTTTTAATTGTTATAAAGATTGCCTATTTTCCATATTATATTAAATGACTTTTGATATTTACAGACATTGGGTAGAATATAAGAGGCATGTGTAGTTGATTATTCAGAAAATGTAGCAAATGTAAAATGTATGATTAAAGAAAAAGTCAAACTAGTAAGTAATAATTATAATTATAATGGTCATTATAATTGTAATGGTGGTTGATTATAACAAAAACAGTAATAGAAGTATAAAATTAAGGGAACCGTCAGGTGGACACCTACCTTTTATTACATGAACACTTCCCATGCCATGCACCCCTACACACACAATAATTATTGAGATAAATAAGTAATAGTAAAAGTAGAGTATATTATCTTGTAGAAGATATTACCTTAGGTAAGTTGCTAATGGTCAAAGCATTCACTCTTGGCATATAGAAAGGGCATCCTATGGATATAGGATGCGGTCAAAGATCAAGAGTCAAAGTCAAGAGGATAAAGGATCTACTAAGGAATATCTAAAGAATAGATAAGAGTCATTAGTGCATGGCATAGGATACCCTCGAGGTAAACAAGATGCCAATGGATCCCAAGGGGCATCTTAGTCAAAGTGTAAGAGTCATTAGTGCATGGCATAGGATACCCTCGAGGTACGCAAGATGCCAACGGATCCTAAGGGACATGTAAGTCAAAGTCAAAGAGTGGAAGTTGACCATTAGGGCAGCAACCACCACCTATAAGTATCGAGTGTTTGGAAGAGAGAGACATCACATTCCACACTTCTCTTTATGTGCAACCTTGCTGATTTGTACTCATACTTACTTGTGTTATGCTTATTGTGTTTCTTCAATAGGTTATGGGCCCACACACACTTTGTTGTGCTATTCAAGTAAGTTTAAGGCATTCTCTTGTTGTTGCTCTTGTGTGGAATAGATCTTATGGTAGTTGCTGATGTTAGAGTTTTAATGATCTTAACTTCTTATTTGGCATGAGGAGGT
>JAWRVF010002016.1:0-26758 GCA_036785485.1 Physcomitrellopsis africana | reverse complement strand
AAATCAAGTCTTGGAACAATATTTGAGATCTACCATCAACTACCAATAAGATGATTGGACAACTCTTTTACCATTGGCAGAGTTTGCTTATAATAATACGGTACATTCTTCTACACAACAAACACCTTTCTTTGCCAATTACGGTTACCATCCACGACTTGATACTTTTGATTATTCGAAAGTTGACAATCCTGCGGCGGAAGACTTGGTAAATCATTTGTCAGAACTACATACAACAATGAAGGCACAATTAAAGGAAGCTCAAGAACGACAAAAGATAAACGCTGATGCGTATCGGAAGGAACAACCACAACTCAACGTAGGCGACAAGGTATGGCTACTTCGTCGCAATATCAAGACTACGCGACTTTGTGACAAGTTGGACTATCATAAGCTTGGACCTTTTCGTATTTTTGAACAAATTAATCCAGTTGCATATCGATTACATCTACCAGAGTCTATGAAGATCCACCTTGTATTCCACGTGTCTCTTCTTGAACCATATAAGACAATGAACATACCAAGAAGAAGACAAGTGCCACCTCCTCCTATAGAAGTGAACAATAATGACGAATTTGAAGTGGAAGAAGTCTTAGATTCAAGGCGGCGCCGAAATAGGTTGGAATATCTTGTTCACTGGCACGGACACGATATTAGTGGAAATGCTATTACGGGTCCAAGAAAAAATCCGGGTGAATGCAAATGGTACCAGGTGGAGACCTTTCATCAACAACATCCATCCAAACCAAGATGAAGTCTTTCCCTATAAAAGAAAGAAGATGTAGGCAAGATAACATTCAACTTTCTATCCTTGTTTGTAGCTTCTTTGTATTTTGTGACGCTAAAGAGATGGAGAATCAACAACCAGCGGATTTGACTCAAGAGCCTTCATTTGCTGACCTACCGGACGAGACATTGCGACTGTCACAACCCTCAAGACGACGCAACCGAGATAAAGATCTTCAAGAACGACATGTTCTTCCTCGAATAGATGGCGAGATACAACGTGTTTGGTATCACGACCTTGGAAGAGATTCTCGATGTTTGGTGATTTTATTGGAGATAGGAACAACTCCTGACGGTGTTCCAGATGTGACATTTGAAGGAAGTTATAAAGGTCACAACAATGATCAAATAACAGGATGGTCTTCTCGCCCTGAAATGGGACACTATCGATGGCTGAGAGGACCCATCAATTACCTTCGAAGAGAACAAAGATCAGAATATGTGGCAAATACTATTCGTCGCATCTTAGACTTTCTACACATGTAATCACCGCTCCTCGTGGAACTCATCCTTTAAAGGGGGGATAATGTCACGGACATATACATAGTTACCTATATGATCAGATAGAACTAGATAAAAGAAGGTAAAAGCAGGTTAATTCCATAATATCTTTAAAGAAAACTTCCTAGAAACTTCATAGACGCTGCTTTGACTTTATAAGTGTCCATAGTAGACTTTTGGATTAGAAACTTGGTCAATAAGTTAGCCACATGTCGCACATGTTGGTAGCTTGAAGACCAAGCTAAATACGTGGCGAACATATAGGAAACTTGCCCTGCAAGTTTGACACGTGTCTTGCAACTTGGACACGTGTCTTGTAAATTGGATACGTGTTGGAGGTCCTATAGAACGTCGCCACTTAGCTCTTAGGTAGATAGTATAAATAGAGACAAGAGTGAAGCCTTCTTCACTCTTGTCAACTCCTTTCTTGTTTCTAGTTTGATTTCAAGAGTCTCTAGTGTCTTGTCTTTTGGCAATAGCCATTCCAGTTTCTTTTAATATATACACTACCTTGTTTCTATTTTGTTATATTTCTTTGAGAGTGTTTCTCACTTACTTATTTGCTTCCGTTGAGTTCTTGTCCTTGACATGGAGTCAACAATGTTGAATTATTTGCACCATAATCAAGGTAGAATTGTAAGCCAAGTTGACATTTAAAAGCATTTGAGACAAATATATTTAAAGAATCAAAAGAAAAAACAATAAGTTGCAACAATGAGTAGCAAATGATTAATATATATATATATATATATATATAATTCCAACTATAGAAAAAAACATAAGAAGAAAGAAATAAGGCCAAGACAAGAAGAAACATAACAATCAATAAAAGATCTTAATCTTTGAAAGTAATAAAATATATAACACTTTCTAGTATAGAGTCATCACATACATAAAAACTCGTCTTGGTTTAAAACCTTGGCAAGTTCAAGAGACCTAATTTGACAAAACAAGTACCAAACACCAATATCAGTAGTTGGGTGGCAGCACAACAATCCGAATAAGCACCCTCATGTCCTAAGATTAGTTTGGTGAAAGTCACAAGAAAACAGATTATTAGGGAGTGACTGGATTAGTGACTGGATTAGTGACTAGCAAGTACTAACCTAAGCGTGAATGCTGAAGGTGGGTCATCACACGCTCTCAGTCTCTTTCCCACGAGAAGTGTGGAATTGTAAATGCTAGAGAGCAGTGACACAGAAGTCCGTGACGAGGGAGACAGAGAGAGTGCATCGTCGTATGCACACCGCCGACTTTGAGCCCCTCCCTCCTGGCAGTGGCAGTAGTAGCACTATCCATAGCCCACTTTCACCACTTACCATACCCCACAATTTCCACCGCACTTGCACTTCCAAGCAAGCGCATGTATGCATGGGCACTGGCAAGGAATGGGGGGCTATTCCCCTTGTCGCCCATTGCATTGCTCTTGGGGAACCGTTGTAGTTTATCTTGGTGTTTTTTTTAATTCTCTTGGAGGTGAGGTTGGTTTTTTTGGAAATGTTATTATTATTGTTGTTTTGGTGCGACAGTTTTGGGGTGTTTCGTTCAGTGAAGTTTTATTGGGTTGGCAGGGGACTTGATGGGTAGGATTCATGGAGGAGCGGTTGTGCTTGCCTGTTTGAGGTGCATTTGGAGGTGGGATATGTGAATCGTGGGATTTCGGAGTTTTTTCGAGGGTGGTTTAGTGATCGAGGTTTTAAGATTCAGAACCCAGAAGTTGGGGTTTTAGAGTTTGCGGACAGATCTGGCGGAGTTATGTCTCTGGATCGCTTGGATTAGTGTCCGTTAAAAAGATAAGATTGTTCGAACGATTTCCTTTCCAGCGTCGTATATTGTCGAGCGAAGTAATATTGCGATATCCACGAGGTGCGGATTGTTTGTCGCTAAATCATGGGTGTTAATTTTGAATTGGATCTACTGGTTAGGCTTATTCGATGAATGGTGCAATGCTGGTTAGGGAAGTATGATTTATCTGGGCATAATGGAAGTATAAATTATGAGTCCACTTAGCAGTGTAACACTTAAGTAGGTGATTTGAAATGACATTTCTCAGTTTTGGGACTAGTTGCTCCAGCGTACAGACGCACATAGTTTTTGCAAGGCGAAGCTTTCTAGTGTCCTCTAAAAGATCTGATAGACAACCATTGTCACATTGCTTTGTTCATTCTCGTATCCGAGCTGCAGATTAACGTGTGACCACATGTTAGAGACTAGTTTTGTCTACTTTCCAGGCTGTTTTTAACTCTTGACTTGCGTACACTCTCTTTTGTGAACGGAGCTCTATATCCTTCGTGGCCTATCAGGAGCTTTTCGTTGGTCCGTGCTACAATGACCTATCAATTTTCTCGCATTCATTAGGATCAATCGAATGGGACTCTTTCAGTTTATATTAGTTGTCGATTCTGGTGGATTATCGTAGCTTTAGCGCAAGTCTTCGAGCTACAGCACAGGTGACTGTACTTCCCGGTATAGGTTTTCGTCAGTTGCGTGTGGCGTTATCCTCTCTACTTTTCGAGGTCAATTTTCTGATTCAGCTAGTTACGAGTTATGAAATGTAACTCTACTTCGTTGTGAAAATCTGTAATCTTGAATTTCTCTATCCTATACGTCTACGTTGAATTTTGGTTAACAAGCACTTCGTTACTGTGTCGTCTTATCAATCTCCCAACATTCTTCTTGTGGTTTACGGTTGGTTCTCCAGTAATTTCCGCTCAAGCTGACTGAATTCATTTCGTTACCAGCAGGTTGTATAAAGACGGGTAGTCATGGCAGAGCCTAAAGTAGTGGTAGATCAGTCAGCTCCATTCTCACCCGTTGAAGCGGCAGCCAGCATGTTTGTTGAAAATTTTCCAGAAAAGACCCAACTCCTGTCCCTTTCGCGTAGTGCGGATTCATCAAGTCTACAATATGCCGGCACGTATCATGACACCAACCACCAAGTAGAGGTAAAGCGGACTTAGATGATGAGATGGGTATAATTAGGCTATACGTCTGCTTGATCTTTTGTTTATTTATTTGTTTTTCATTCAGCTTACATCATGTCCTGTTCTGGTCGCAGAAAACCTACGCCCTTGAAAATGAATTTAGTCGTGCTCACGCTGAGATCAACAACAAGCAACAGCTACCCGCCTCCGAAGCTGCCAAAACCGAGGGTATGAAACAGTCCACGTCACTACCCATTTTTGCCGGATTGGATTGGCAATATCACCTTGATGTAGTCTTAGGCCCACAACGGACTGCTGCTGTGCCAAGCACCGAAGTTTCTGAAGCAAAAACAAGTCACGGCATAGAAATCGACAGGTTACAGAAGGAGCTTGAGAATGCCAATTGCCAGTATCTCAGTTTGTCCGCAGGTACTGACGACTTCCACTTTTTGGGTTTTCCAGTTTCCTTCCGATGCTGTTCTTTGTCAGGGCCAAAATGTGATGATTCTCTATTCTTCGCTACATGCAGATTCGGGTTGGCGGCTACTTTGCGCACCTTGTGAAGTTAACCTTAAGGACTAACCTCATGTGCAGTTATTTATCGTATTATTTGTTTCGTTACCTTGGTGAACTCGTATTCATGTGGTCTAGAAACTGTACAGTTGTGTAATATATGTATACATTCTTATATCTCGGGCACATTTCTCCTTTTGGCACTCCTGAACTTGCCTATGTACCCATTTTGCAGAGCTGGAGAGTGCCAGGGCAGAGATGAACAGGCTACAACAGGGTGGAACTGCAGCCAACATGCATGGTACAGAGCTTGAAATTGCGAAGCAAGAGATCATCAGATTGCAGGCTGCATCGTGGAGTCAGCATGGAGCCTACAACACAGAGCTTGCAAGGGCTAAGGATGAGATTGTTAGGCTTCAATCCGAGTTAAGGGGTGTTAAGATTTCAAGTACGGACCTTTCACATGCTAAAGAATTGAACAGTTTACTGCTCGCAGATATTGAGGCCTCTGCAATAGACCTTTCTAAAACAAATGAAGAATTACGCAACTTACGAGGACAGTATGAAGATTCTATGTCAGAGATTAATCGACTTCAGGCTCAGCAAAGAAGCACCGTTGCCGAGCTGAATGGCGCGAAAGATGAGATCAATAAGTTGCAAACTGATTTGACATCGGCCCGCAGTAATTCTTCTGGAGAATTGTTGGCCGCTAGAGAACAGATTGAGAAGTTACGTGCTGAGCTGGATGCTGTGCAGGGGCAGAGTGGAAGTTCCTCAACTGAGCTTATAAACGCAAAACAGCAAATCTTGAATCTCCAAGGACAGTTGCAGATCTCGTCAGCTCATCTCGGAGGTTACGCCTCTCAGCTCACAATTGCAAAGGAAGAAATAGATAGGCTGCAAAATGAATTATCGTCCCTTCATCAGTTGCACGGAAAATCGAGCTCAGAGCTTACTCTGGCAAGAGAGCAACTCGGCATACTGCAACTGTCCCAGGAGTCTCGAGACATCTCTAGCGTAAGGCTCTCAAATGTTGGAAATGAATCGACAGGAGCCAGTCGACAGATTGAAAACCTTCACTCCGGGAATGGTATTGCACCGATAGATCTTTCAAAAGAAAGAGAAGAGAATAGTGGACTGCGAGATGAATTGAGTGCTGCGTTTAAGCAGATCCAGGAACTTAAGGATGAGGTTGGAAGGTTACAGGCTGATTTGATGGTCTTTCAATTTGAAGGTCCTGAGCTTTTGAAATCAAGAGAGGAGATTGAAAGGCTCAGGGTGCAGGTTCAACAATTATCTGATTCACACCCAACATTTTCATCAAGAGAGGTAGGTTACACTTGTGATTATGAGAATCTACTCAGTGCTGGTCGATTCCTTGACTTTCGCATATTTATGAAGTTGAAAATGACATCTTATTTGAGGATAGTCACTATGGGGGTTGAGGTTTACGTATTGGTTTATGCAGGTAGACAACGGGGATCTTGTTTCTGCAACATTATTGGATGAGCTGACTATGGAGCTGATGACAACAAACGAACACCTAGAGAAAGCTACCCAAGCTCGGATGAATGCTGAGAGGGAACTGGCAGCTGCTAGAGAAGAGGCTGAAGAGGCTGGTGGCTTGAGAGTAAGTTTGGAGAGTCTTCGGGCCGAGTTCAAAGTAGCAAAGGAAGCAGAAAGAAAATTAGCCGATGTAATGACAGAGATAGAGGGGCTGAAATCACAGTTAGCTGTGAAGAACGAGAATGAGGAGAGGACTTCAAAGATTGCTGCCGACGCTAATGAGGAGTTGCTCTCTCTGAATACTGCTCTTGGATTGGTCAGAGAATCTGAACAGGAATTGAGCAAGGTTGTTGATGATCTGCGTTTAGAAGTGAAGTCGCTTAAGGCAGAGATGGTAGTTCTGAAAGAGTCGGAGGGGAAAATGAGGGAGTCGTATGTTGCAACCAAAGCTGAGCTCGAGAAAGTGGCCGCAGAGTTGGAAAACGTGAAAGAAGCTGAAGAGAGAGCGACTGGAGTGGCAGCTTCAACAGGTGATGAGTTGGATGCTCTGACAGAAGAGTTGCGCATTACCAAAGAAGGTGAAGCACGAGCTAGAGCTGCATTTACAGATTATAGTCTGAAACTGCAACGAATGAGGATAGAACTCGAAGATGCAACAAAGCTCGCTGAAAAGGTTTTGTTATTGCAGTCTTTTCATGATTCGTCATCTTGACATTAAACTGTGCGCTGCTTGGGATTTTAGAGTGGAAACAATGTATGAATTTGATTAAATGTTGACGATTTTTCTTATTTTAAAAATTTTTATCCTTATTTTCTGTTCGTTTATTCTTTTGCAGGCAAGAGCTTTCAAATTAGACCTCGATGAAGCCAATATAAAGTTGAAAAAATTGATGGAGTCAGAGAGATCTATGTCAGCTACAATGGCATCTTTACGAGCAGAAGTGGGAAACGCAAATGTAGAGATAGCACGTGCTAGAGAAGAGGGAGAAGTTGCACTGGCTGAGAAAGAGTCAGATATCGAAATGGAAATGAGTCGGATGAAAACCGAATGGGAAGCTGCTGTAGCAGAAGAGAAAAGACTGAAGGAAGAAAGTTCCACATTAAGTAACGCTTTGACGAAGGTTTGTTAAACTGTGTGCGAGTATAATCATGGAACCATCTATAGTTTTCGGATGAAGTTTTCTTTCAATTTTAGAAGTCACAATGAACGTGTGTTTGCTAAGTTCTAAGCAAGTATAAACAATGTGCAAGAGTGTAACACTTTACAATTAGAATATGTGACTGTCGAACTTCGTTTTTTGTGAAATCAGCAGTTGTTTTGTGTTTAATATTACATGTTAAGTCATATATAGTTGGTTGTTTTACTATTAAATAGGTTACGGACGAAAAAGACGAACTGAAGGCTTCTTCTGCCTTAGCGAAAGAAGAATTAACGAAAGCGAAACAGGAATTGGAGCAAGCAAGTGCTAAAATTGGGACCCTAGAAACCAAACTGCAGGCAGCTCTTCTGGAAGTTGAGGCCGTCAAAGCAAGCGAAGAGAGAGCTCTTTCACAGGTCAGTCGCGTGCTTCTATTCCGCTGGTTTCTGATATCCTCTGCAGTTGTCCATGGTATATGTACATGGAGGACAAGATTCCACTGTGGAACATTTGAATATTTCTCTGGCCTTCTTGATAAATTTTTGACCCTCTATGGACCAGTGATTGTGCTGAGATGTCACTAGTATCCACAATGTTTATGTGGTACCCTTCCATAAACTACTATTTTTTTCTTTCTTTTTTCGTTTTTTTGTAACCAAGTTAAAACTGGATTCTGAATTGATACTTTTTTGACGTTTTCCAGGTGAAGTTTAACTCGTACAATCCGGATGTGGAGGTTAAGGAGTCTGAGTCTGGAGCTGAGGTAACAATACCTTCCGAGGAATATCAGTCTTTGAAAAATTTCGCACAGGAGGTTGAAGAATTGGCCAAAAAGCGGGTTGCCTTGTCGATGGCACAGGTACTACCTTATCACTTGCATGGGTCCGTCGAATTCGAGTGCATTTGACAAGTTGCTGCCTTTTCACTTGTAACGATTGCAAGCATTGTGGATTGCATGCGTCTGGTCAAGCAAATTTATTTTGGTTTATTATCATTGTAAGTCACAAGATTAAAATTCGGGTCGTACAAGGTCGAATGCATCATTCTTGGTGTGTGAAATACACGTACCGTCAAACCTTAATACCAATTTGAGAGTTTACAATGTACTATTCTCGAATGCGTGGTGCTAATGCATGGATCCTAACAAGACGACAGTTTAGTAGAAACGTTAAGGCTTGTTCACATTTGGTTTTAGGATATCTTAAAATCTATTCGCACTTGATTCAATTCCACGTAGCACCTTTGTGAGACTCAGAATATCTGGCCCATGACGTGAATCTGTGAACGTGCTATGGGAAGGTCGAGGCAGCCAAAGCAAGTGAGAAAGAGATGCAAAGCAAGTTAGAGATGGCGAAGAAAGATATCGAAGCTAGTCGTGCCGACTTGATGGAAGCAATGAAGAAACGTGATGAAGCTGAAGCAGCGAAGTTCGCCGTGGAAGGGATGCTTCGCACCCAAAGAGGACAGGGCAGATATCAAGCTTTCAACGGCGGTCCTCCAATGGGAAGTCCCAGCAATGGAATGGATCGGCAGGGCTATATGCTTAGCCCAGCATCGGGAAATTCACAGAACAGCAGCCCGTTACACCCCACCGTCCCATTCTCGTTTCCTACTCCACCACGCCTCAACCTTCAAGAGAAGCTCCCCTCCGAATCGCTTGCTGACGTTCTCGCAACAAAATTGCCATCGGAGGAGAAAAAAAGCAGGCCCAGATTCTCATCGAAGATCGGCTCATACTTCGGCAAGAAGAAAGACTCGGGGTCCAAGAAGAGTCAAGCTGTTTAAAGTGGCGTTCCGTTCGATGTGATTTTGAGCTATTTCCTGCCCAAGTTTGCAGCGGGCTTCATCAATAACGTTCTAAGCAGCCATCCCACTGATGGGCACCTCAAGAGATGACACGAGATAGCAACCAACCGTATTGACGGGGAGCTTGTGGAGTATGCGCCGAATCTGTTATTACGAAGCTTGGAATTCCTTCAAGCATTTTATGTGTTGACATCTGAAGCAAATAGTTGAAGCAAAACTATTGGCCATGCCTCAAGGGTTTGGAAGGTCCGCGGTGTTGTGAAATGTTGATATCAGATTTAATCTGACTATCTTCTTTTAGTGGAGCTCATTTGTGCAGATGCAAGGCTCCGGTTCAAAAGTTAAATTCTGCGAGGTCTCCAGCTAAGAGACCAGTATTACATGAAATGTCCGACTTACAAAGAGCTTACAGATATGGCTACCTCTGTGAGGGTGCAATGTAATATTTGATTTTTTGATATCCCACTCACTTAAGATGATATCTTTGTCTTCTTTGATTTTGGTTCAGATACATATGTGTTTTCTGCATCAGTGGGTTTCATTGTCCATTGACTTTTCCAAACCAGGTTTGACTGTCCATTGTTCACTGCCTGAGAAACACTACGTGCCCTGAAAGGGCCTCTGTTACAGTGTAAAATGTTTTGAAATGAATGCTGCCTGCGATAAGGACGAATCTTTCTTTTGCCAGTGTCAAATGTTTTACAGATTTCGCAATTCACAATTAGCGTATTGAGTGCTGGATGATAGTATATTGTAAACTCAAAGTGTAGTAAGATTGAGCAGTCTTTCATGAAGAGCTTGGCAGGGATTATTACATCGAAGGGTGAAAGTTTACATGGCCCGCCCACAGCTCATTTAACGCCAGAAGTCTGAAAGAGTCTAAACAGTATTTGTATGCTAGAAGATCTAGGCTGCAGGGTCCGAAAAGCGAATGCCATGATTTTGAGGAATTCGAGGACCGAGTTAGGGCTGGGAAAGGGATTGAGCAACTGTTCTATCCCAGTGGATACACTACCTCTCGGTGAATTGCTGTGGGCACTCTCGATCATCAGCCGACTTTTTCTTCGGGATGGTGGAAAGCGGCGAGGTGGGGGGTGAGAAAAAGACCAGGTGGGGCAGCAAGCGCCGTGCGACAGCAACGCTTCAATTCGCTGCAGTTCCATCGCCCGTTGTCGAATTGTGGAGATATTTGGGGGAAATCTCACGCAGCGTCTGGAGTGAATGCAGTTGCAGCAGTTGAGAATCTCAAGGAATGCCGCCCCCAGATACTGCGATCCGTGCGAGGGCACCGTGCGATGGCAGATATCCAATGAGACCGCGCAAGGGGACAAGAATGGCAAGCACCCAAAAGGGGCATCAAACGCTGTTTGTCTGCATCCTCATGGTGGCAACCATGCACGATGGCCTAAATTCCTCATCCTCCTACGCTTCGGTCCAAAAAGAATCTTCCCCCGGATGATGATGTCGCTGATGACGGTGGTCAAATCGTCGGCTGAGGCGCGGCCATGCTCGTCCCCTTCGCCGCCGCGCCGCGCCGCGACGGGACGGGACGCGCGCTTCTTCGCAGACTCGCGGCTGCGTCACACACGGCGGTCGCCGATAAAGGACCCCAAAAGTAAAAGTTAAAAAGGAGTAAAGTGACTTATTCTTTTTTGTGGATTGAGAAGTTGGGGTTGACTCAAATGTCTTCGTAATAACAGCCAAGGGACTATTGTGTGTCTTTTGTAATTTATTTATTTTAAACAAAATTGTATTTGAAGGGTATGCATTTCAATGACTTTACAGTATACCATTAGGTTTCGAAATTAGTTGTAAATTTTGGGGTTGGGGGATTGGGGTTACCTTTTAAATATCTTAAAAAATATTTTAAAATATTATAAAAACTTATAACATTTTTTAAAATATTTTTATAGGTTTTGTAAATAATCGTGTGAAAACCATGTGATATTTTTTCACTCGAATCAATAATAATAGATTATTAAGAAAACTACTGCAACCACGCAATTTTATAGTTGTACACTTTTCATAAACAAATTGATTATAAAGATAAATTTTAATTTAAAAAATCAATTAATACAAATAAAATCAAGTGATATTATTATTTAATCTCTTAATTCTAAAATGATAAAAATAAAATAATAACTTGATAAAAACTTAATAATTTTTAATCAAATTATAATACATTTTTGTAAAAAATAAATATTTTTTCTATTTTCATTGGATTGACAATTGTAAAACAGCATGAGTATGTTAAGAGTGGAATACAATTAATAATGTGTGTTTTTTTTAGATATCATAACAAATTAAATTAATTTAAAATATTAATCAGATTGAAAGGCTATCTGTTGACTCCGAAGGTATACTTAGTTATTAAAATTATATTTAGTTAATATTTAATAAAATCAATATGCCCACACTAACCACATTAAGTAAGAATAAACTAGTGAACCAGATGCTACAATGAATAAATGTTTATTTATTCAGTAACTACTAGACAATCCAAAAAAATAGTAAATGGTTTAAAAACAATACTACATTTTAATAGCTTATTGGAGTATTTTATACATGTACATACAATACTTCAAAATCACACATATATTCTTCATTAGTTGTAAGTGATAAAGGTTTTTTTTTCACACACATTAGATTACATTATTGAGTATTTGTGTTTTCACATTCATTGTTTTGTGATATGATTTTATTTTTTATTTTTTATTTTTTACATATATTATTGAAGAGCATTTATGTTGTGCAATGTAGAACACAAAAAAATATTTACATTAAGAATACATGTAATTTTTTGTATTTTTTATATTACAATCAGCGTGAATAAGTGGTGTATTGATAATATTTTATAAAAACAATGAATAAAACTAATGTTTTGATGCTACAATAATTGTGAATGTGAGAGAACTGAATCAAAATTGAATATGAATTTTCTTCGAAATAAAAGTGTTGTACAAGGTTGCAAAAAGTATATATTGCAGAATTGAATTATACATTTTATATGCATTAATCTAATTCTCACTAAAACTCAGAATAATAGGTAACTTGAAGTGAGAACAATTTGTAAAACTGGTAAGTTAGCTTTAAATTTTGGGATAAGCTTGTAAAGTGAATTTAATTATTTACATATAGTATTAGACTCTATGTAATATTGTGTTATATTATATATATTTCTGGAATTAATCCATGCTTGTGTTGCAACAATATTCATATAATTTCTGAACATTACCATGTCAATACTAAAATATGATTTGAATTAGTTCATAAATTGTTATTAATATATAGCAGGGGTTAGCTTATTAATGTAAACATTAAATTCACATTCATATCTTGGCTAAAGATAAGTTTTTTACTCACAAATAGGTGTGGAATGTTGTGTATTTTTAAAGAAACTTAAAACAACAATAAAGAACACATAAATTTCTGAAAAAAAAGATTCAATTCATTTAATTTTATTACATAAAGCAGCTCAGTTCTTACAATCAAGGTGTCATTTACTTGGCACATCAAATAAAATCAGATGGTATTAAAATCCAGGACTTTATCAAAGTGACAATACCTGTCTCCAAAAAAAATAAAATTGTTACAATTAAAGAATTTTATTCTTGGAGCTCAACCTGCATGCATGTCAACAAACTGCTTTGCTCTTTTTCCCAGTCAAGCATCATTGATCCAATTGGAACAACACATTGCCACAAGCCAAAGAAAAACCAACATCTCATGGTAAAAACACTTTAAGAAAAACTGTATATAGGGTTCTGTAACTTTGCATGAGGCTGCATTCCGAAGCCTGCCACAAAAAAAAACAGACTTCATCTTTCCACATGAGATAAAGAGATCAGCCACTCTAGTAGAAAAAAGTTTACATAAAAAAGTGCTGGTTACTTTTGCTTTTTTTCTTTCTATCTGTTATTATACATATTTATTTTTCCCCTTTCTTTCTTTCTTTCTTTCTTTCTGTTTGGTTTTGAAAATTTTCCACCGCAGGTCTGTGTGTAAAATGAGTCGAGTGGGATGGAGAAAGAAATGGCGGATGAATCTCACCCGTTTTAGGGTTCGTCGCCCTTTAAAATATCTCATGCACTGCTTTTTATGGGTCTAATCTTGTCAAGATTCCCTTTCAACTCTCGTTATAATAGGAGATAAGTGATGCTTTTTCTGGATCATCATCATCGTCGTCGTAGTCTAATCTCTTCCATCACACTGGCAACGTAGCCTGTGTGTGTGTGTGTGTGTGTGTGAGAGTGTGCGTGACAGTGTGTGTGGATGAGTGTGTGCATGAGTGCGTGCATTTTCCTTTGTTGCGAGGCCGAGTTATAACGCCACTTCGCCAATTGGGTGTGGGATTTCTAGACTGTGTGGAGATTCTAGTCGGAGCTTGTGGGTGAGCTTCAGATCGACATGCAGTCGCATGATGGAATATGGATTGTGTGTTGTTTGTTGGATCGAGGAAGTGCATGTGTTTGCTGATCATGTGACGTTGTGGTCTGTTTTTAGTGTGTAATTTTGCGTGTTTAGCGGTAGCAGAGCTTTGGTTTTTTTGGTACCTGGTACCAAGTGGCAGGTTGCTCACCAATTGCGGTGCTTGTGTTGCTAGATTGCGAGAAAGAACCATGGTGTCAGTCATGATGAGTGCTGCGAAGGCGACCTTCGTGGTCCATGGCGCTGCGGCGGCGGAGGTGACTCGAACGCCTGGCTCCTTGCAGCTGCTGGCCTCTGGGGAATCAAGCTTTCGGAAGGGTACAAGCGCTCTTTTGCACCAAGATCTCAGAGCAGAGACTCGTCCCAGAAATGGTTCGATGCAGGTGGTAATGACGGCCACCGCGCCACGGCCTTCGTCTTCTTCTGTGCAATCTGCTGGACGGACTCGTCCCACGAAGGACCCAGCCGCTCCAGATTTCAAGCCCATTCCTAGTTTCGAAGAGTGCTTTCCTAGCAGCACCAAGGAGATTAAGTACGTCCCCTTGATTTCTTCAATGCCACTGAATTTTCTTAGAGCGTTGGTGTAGACACGAAGGACTGTAACGAATACAACGCGGTAATTCAATCTGTAACTCCGTGTGATGGTTCTTCTCTCTGCCATGGTGCCTGATCGAGTGTCTCACATGTTTGTGTAGGGAAGTGGTGCATGAGCCCACAGGATCTGTGCTCCAGGTGCCATTCCGGAGAATTCACTTGTCTGGAGACGACCCGCATTTCGACACTTACGACACGAGTGGACCACAGAAAGTGAATCCTCGCTACGGTTAGTACTTTACACTCTTGTGCCGTGCTTCTAGAAGAATTTTCTGTCGAGAGTTTGGCACTTATTGTTCAAGGTTGAGTCTAAATCAGTTTTCATTTACCTTGGTTTTTCGTAATTCGTGAAAATGGCTGTGAAAGGCGTGGTAGCTGACATCGTGTACACACCTGTGTAGGTCTTCCAAAGCTTCGAAAGGAGTGGATCGATAGGAGGGAGGCGCGCAAAGATGAGAGGTTCACTCAAATGTACTACGCGAAGATGGGGATTATCACTGAGGAAGTGGCCTACTGCGCGGCGCGTGAGAAAATGGACCCCGAATTTGTGAGGTCAGAAGTGGCTCGCGGGCGCGCCATCATTCCTTCCAACAAGAAGCATCTCGAATTGGAGCCGATGATAGTCGGGCGCAAGTTTCTCGTGAAGGTGAACGCTAACATCGGCAATTCCGCTGTGACGAGCTCAATCGAGGAGGAGGTGCAGAAACTCCAATGGGCCACAATGTGGGGTGCTGACACCATCATGGATCTCTCCACCGGTCTCCACATCCACGAAACTCGTGAGTGGATCATGCGAAACTCGTCGGTGCCTGTGGGAACTGTCCCAATCTACCAAGCGCTCGAGAAAGTCGATGGAATTGCAGAGAATCTGACGTGGGAGGTGTTCAGGGAGACGCTCATCGAGCAGGCCGAGCAAGGAGTGGATTACTTCACCATTCATGCTGGTGTGTTGCTGAGGTTCATTCCCATGACAGCTCGCCGCATGACAGGCATAGTCTCCAGGGGTGGTTCCATCCATGCCAAGTGGTGTCTCGCACACCACAAGGAAAATTTTGCATACACGCATTGGGACGATATCTTGGACATTTGCAACCAATACGACATCGCGCTCTCCATCGGAGATGGCCTCCGGCCGGGATCTATCTATGATGCAAACGACATGGCGCAGTTCTCTGAGCTCGCTACTCAAGGTACCGTTTCAAATCTCTCCTAACAAAGCAGACATCATTGAAAGCTGTAGATGTTCATGTCTAAGACTTTGATACTTGGGTGTTGTGATTCTGAAGGTGAGCTTACTCGTCGAGCCTGGGAGAAGGACGTCCAGGTGATGAATGAAGGACCTGGTCACATTCCACTTCACAAGATACCAGAGAACATGGAAAAGCAGCTGGATTGGTGCAGTGAAGCTCCCTTCTACACTCTGGGTCCCCTCACAACAGATATCGCTCCTGGCTACGATCACATCACATCCGCCATCGGAGCGGCTAACATTGGAGCTCTGGGAACTGCTTTGCTCTGCTACGTGACGCCAAAGGAGCATCTCGGTCTTCCTAACCGGGACGATGTCAAAGCCGGTGTCATTGCTTACAAAATTGCTGCTCACGCCGCAGATCTTGCCAAACAACATCCTCTTGCACAGGTTAGTCAAAACGACTGTCACCTCTGATATACAACTTTGTGAGTCTCAGAGATTTTGTCACCAAGCTGAGATTTGGAATCGAAGGAAAGTGAATGTAGACACAGTGACTGGACTAAAAAACTAACTGGTCTGTCATGCAGAGTTGGGACGATGCACTCAGCAAGGCTAGATTCGAGTTCCGCTGGAGGGATCAGTTTGCACTGTCGCTGGACCCTGTGACTGCACTCTCGTTCCACGACGAGACTCTGCCAGCCGAGGGTGCGAAAGTGGCACATTTCTGCTCCATGTGCGGTCCCAAGTTCTGTTCCATGAGTATCACTGAGGATGTGCGCAGGTATGCCGAGGAGCATGGATATGGTGATGAGGCAGAAACAGCTATCAAGGATGGCATGGACAAAATGAGCCGAGAGTTCTTAGCCGCGAAGAAGACCATCAGTGGTGAACAGTGGGGCGAAAGCGGTGGCGAGATCTACTTGCCTGAGAGCTACGTTGCCTCAAAAATCCCAACCACTCCATCGTCTTAAATGACGAATCATGCACCATTTTGAAGGTACCGATCCGCATTCTCGAATTGTTACTCCTAATCTAAGTGCGGAGTTCATGTTACCGCATGCGGACCAAACCATTCTATATTTGCACTAAAAGTTGGCGTAATGGTCTGCAGGTGGGCAGTCGCTAGAAATGGAGGAAAGACACGCCGAGAGGACTGATGTGTCCCTTACAACAGGGGTTGAGCTACGGCTGCTCTGGCTTGTGGACTGAACCAACCACCATTAGACAAATTGTGAATATTTTGTGGCACTTTTAGCTAGATCTGTCTTATAGTTGCCTGGTCTTCTGAAGAAGGGAAACTTTTTCTTGTGATTCGAACTGATATATTTGGCACCAGGGGTGCTTGCATGATTAAGAAGCGCAATCCTGTTGCGTTGATTAACTATGCAGGCTGAGAGAGTCCCTTCGCACCTGAACAGGTTAATACCTGCGTAGGGAGCGTGCCATTGTCTTTCGTTGTGTTGTCTGCACAGGCCAGAGGCTCTGAATCAAATCGCCTGCTTTGGTGGCTTTCAACATTGTATTTATGACAGAGTTCTTTTGCAAGCTCTTCGCCCATTGCTTTTACAAAAGCCTTTGACCATGACATACTTATCAAGCTAGATTCTCCTTCGTCTTCGTCTTCGATCGGCAAAGTGTGAGTGTTCGCTTGTAGCTCAAACGAGTGCTTATTTTTGTGATCATGCTTCTTAGAAACCGTGTGTGCGGTGTAGGTCTCGTCGAAATCTCTTTGCAGTCTTCAGTGTACAATGGTTATGAATCTGTGATTTTGAATCAAAAGAAAACCTGTCACAGAATGATGAGCGGGATATAGTTTCCTAGCCATTTTGGGATATGTTTCTGAATCACTGTAAAACAAACGTTCACTTCATTTCCTATTGCGCTTGCCAGACTGTGATTGCCTGTAGTTTTGTATGTGGTGAAGGGTAGCTGAACTGTATTACAATAAAAATGTGCCCAAGTGAAGATTGTACTTTCTTACTGATAATACACAGTTTTTACCACAAATGAAAATAATAACAAAATAGTAGAAATTAGTCCTGCTAAAACTTAAAAACTATTATGCACAGAACCCACTGTTCATACCTTGTCGAAAATAAAAGTTAACTATTTCTATGTTCGCTCTTCTGCCTGTATATATGTCATCGAATGTACGTCATTGAATGTATCTCATCACTGTTAATTCTGTTCACACAATTTTCCATAAAAGGCTTGAGCTTAAGCAGAGAACATATCTTATGTAATGAAACTTCTAAGACAAGTTGCACATTATCACTTAATCAAATAAATCATACATCCTCCACATATGCTTCTTTCACTCAACTCCTCCAACTTAATAACAATTAATCAAGCTTGTAATTATTGTAACTACATCAAATATCTCTATTTTTTACCGACATTTGCAAAGTACATTTTCAATACTAACTTTATTGCTATTTATAATTTCACATTGTCACATTTTAAATATATTGTCTATATGTGCTATTAGTTGTCAAAGTAAATTTAGAAAGTAAACTTTGAAGTGTTAAAAAGTACGTATAATGTGTAATTTTGAAGCTAAATTTGCCATCAAAGGCTATTTAACATTGCAATATATTGAGAGCTAGAGCACACTTAAAACATGCTCTAATATCTTTTGAGGCTTGGCTTTAACATTAAGGTTTAATTTATTCAAGTATGACACAAATATTTAGATATAACTAGTGTCTTAGACTAAAAAATATTTTGGCTCAAATTGCAGAAGATGGGAAAGAAATGGTTTATAAAAATAGAAACCTAATGTCAAACTTTATGCTTAAGCTCCGTCTTTAATTTATAAATTAATCAAATAATTCTAAAGTAATCTATGACTTGTTTAAAGAAGAAATACATAATTTTAATGTACAATAATTTAAGCCTTGAGTCAATTATATGAGATAAAAAAAAATATACTAATTATAAGAATTATTTCAAAAAGAGTGTACTTTACATATATATAAAATAAATTTCTTCTTTTACTTGAAACAACTTATATCATCCAAGAAAATTTATACCACTTATTAACCTATAATATATATAACTAAAAAAATTATTTACTATAATATAATATAAAATAAAACAATTCTTCATATGAATTCTTTAAAGCAACTAATATACAAAGTAGATAAGATTTATGTTGTTTCAATTATAAATTAATCTAAGCAACATACAAAGATATTTGTATTTCTTAACCTTATTTAGAAGCTATAGAAAAGATGTGCAAAATAATGTAAAATTTTTATCAATAAATTGTTAGATCAACAAGTTTTGATATAGTATTTTTTTTTTTTTTTGTTTTTTTGTTTTTTTGTTTTTGTTTTTAATATAATTTTTTTCTATATATTTTTTTGCGGATTAAAATAATTAAGTTATTTTTGAAAATTTATATGCATGGATTTTTTTTTTTTTTTTAAAAAAAACTTTATTAATGTAAAATATATATTCTTGCTTTGATTTATTTGCTTTTTACTTTGTATACATATATCTTGTATATAAAAAATACATTAAAGACACATAAAATACTTAATATGTGTGTTTCTAAGTTGTTTTATTTTGGGTGTAAATAATACATAAAAACTAGTATAAAGTAATACAACACT
The DNA here is from genome assembly GCA_036785485.1 of Physcomitrellopsis africana. Taxonomy (NCBI): domain Eukaryota; kingdom Viridiplantae; phylum Streptophyta; class Bryopsida; order Funariales; family Funariaceae; genus Physcomitrellopsis; species Physcomitrellopsis africana. The sequence continues at coordinate 7,752 of JAWRVF010002016.1, read as the reverse complement.
TTGCAAATAAAATGTATTGCAAAAATCTTTTAGTTTCAAATGAATTCTTAATTTCCTTTAAAGAAATAATAAATCAAATTATAAATCAAATTATAATAAAAATAACTTGATACATTCTTCTATTCAGTAAATTCCATTCTTTGCAAATTATGGTTATCATCCATGACTTGATACTTTTGACTTTTCAAAAGCTGATAATCCTGTGGCAAAAGATTTGGAAAATTGTTTGTCAAAGCTACATGCAACAATAAAGGCACAACTAAAGAAAGTTCAAGAACAACAAAAAATCTATGCAGATGTCTATCGCAAGGAACAACCTGAATTCCACGTGGGTGATAAGGTATGGTTACTTCATCGTAATATCATGATTATTTGTCCTTGCATCAAGCTAGATTATCGTAAGTTTTGACCTTATATGATTTATAAATAAATCAATCTAGTTGCTTATTGATTATGCCTACCAAAATCTATGAAGATCCATCTTGTATTCCATGTGTCATTACTTGAGCCATATAAGATAGTGGATATACAAGGAAGAAGACAAATGCCACCGCCTCCTATAGAAGTGGATAACAATGAAGAATTTGAGGTCAAAGAGATTTTAGATTCAAGGCGGCGCCGAAATCAACTAGAATATCTTGTGCATTGATATGGATACAATATTAGTAAACGCACATGGAAGCTATCTATGAATATATTGTATAATTGACTCAAGGCTTAAATTATTGTACATTAAAATTATGTATTTCTTCTTTAAATAAGTCATAGATTACTTTAGAATTATTTGATTAATTTATAAATTAAAGACGGAGCTTAAGCATAAAGTTTGACATTAGGTTTCTATTTTTATAAACCATTTCTTTCCCATCTTCTGCAATTTGAGCCAAAATATTTTTTAGTCTAAGACACTAGTTATATCTAAATATTTGTGTCATACTTGAATAAATTAAACCTTAATGTTAAAGCCAAGCCTCAAAATATAATGTAGGTGGAATCTATTTTTAAAATAGCAATAGCCTAGTTTCAAAATTATGACTTTATAGTGTAGAATGTGAAGCTAATGTAAGTAATAGAAGGTATTATTAAAACCTTGATAAATCATTGGTATCAACACTCTAGTATAAAAAGAGAGAAGTATAAAAAGATCTTCTTATTGCAAAACAATTTGTTGTATAATATAAATAGCAAAAGAAATATCTATTTGTAATAAAGAAGTATTATTGATACACAAAATATATCTTTTAAAAAAAAATACTTACCATAATATAGTATTATAATTTAAATAGAATATATATATATATATATATATATATATATATTTATTTATTTATTTATTTACATAAGATACCAAAATAAGAGATGAATGTAAATATTTTTATATAATGTATGAATTTTTTTATTTTTTTATTTTTTTATTGATATGAAATGAAATTTCTAAAAATATTCAATATATTATTATTTGTAATATTTTAAAATTAAGTTTAAAAAATCTATTAAAAATAATGTAAAAAATACACATAATAGTTTAATTTTATATTTTTTCTAGTATAAAAATGATTTTGTAACAACCATAGCTTTATTTAAAATTAGATATTATTATCAATTCAAACTGAAGGGTTGTAAAGAAAAAAAATTCAAAATAAGAAATTTTATTAAAAATTACTGCCTTCTTAGATTTGCAAATTATTAAGTAACAATAAGTTCTAAAATTTCAAATACTATATATTAAAAAAATGATTAGATTATAAAACAATAATATTGCATACAAGTTTTTATTTGTTGATTTTATGGAAGAAAAAAAAACTTGGCAACTCCACATTTATTATTGGAACTTAAGAGTAAGAGCATATCTTGTTTAAAAAATATTTATTAAGTTTTATTTTTAAAAAAAAATTGATTAAATATTTAGGATAAAAAAATCATAAACATTTTTTTTCTTAAGAGTATTTGACACTAAAAATAAATAAGTATGAAGACATATTACATAGATATAAAAATAATCTAGTAATTTTTTAATTTTTAAAAATAATCAAATTAAATATTTTAGTATAACATTATCATAGATGTGTCAATAAATTTTAGTATTTAAATTATATGGTGAAAAATTAGTTTTCAATGGAGTATTAAAAAGATATTTTGATTTCTATGAATATAACTTTTGGAATATACAATTTTGTGTACTAATTATTTATATTAGTGGTTTTTTGTAAGTGGTAAATTAAATCACCAATTTTTCAAGTCACTATAGATTATTAATAAATTTATTTAACAATATTGTGGTCAATAATAAATATATAGATATTTATAAAAACTAAAGAATATATAGAAATATCATTTTCTTTCTTATAGATGATACAATGTAAGAACATAATTTTATCAAAAAAATACTTTGAAATTTTTTAAAGATTATAATGAATAAAAATTTTCAAAGTTAAAATTTTATTAAAAAATTAGAAATTTAGTAGACAATAAACAACTAAGATTATTACTTCTAGACATGAGAGTGGACAACAAACTACCTACATAGTTAAAGTAGTTAAACAAATGTCTTTAAATGGATATCTAGCCAAACATCCTTTATAGTACAAATTGCCAAGAATGTCTAATTTTGTCCTAAATATTACATATATATATATATATATATATATATATATAATAGTTTTTTAGTAGTTGCAAAGAATTGTAGCTAAGAATTAATTATCATTATACTTTGGTAATATATTATTTAAGATACCATTGTTAATTTTGTTATAAAATTGAATTTCTTTATAACTTGCATAGAAGACAAGTTGTATTATAAATTAAAAATATATATATATCTTTATTTTTTAATTATTTTATATTTTTAAAATATTACAATATAAAATCTAAAAATTTCTATTAGTCTTTTCTAAAAAAACCATCTATTCTAACTTCTTTTATTTCAAATCCTAATAATAAAAATAAGGCACCTTTTAATTATACAAGTACAATACAATTTCTAAATATAAGTTGCATTATACTTGATTATATAACCTACAACAATATATGCAAATATTGATATATAAATACTTAGAGTGCTTGTAGATACATGCAAAACACTTATAAAATTATTAGTCTTCTACACAAACTATAATCAATCAATATATGAGAATATCAAAATTATACTTTCATTTCAACATTGTTTATTTCAGTTTGTATGTTTTGGTAATTTAGGTGCTTCACCATTTGACAAAGTCGGACAGGGATTAAGCCTTGTACAACCTTCTTTTAAAGTCAATTTAGACATTATGAGGTATTACATCTTTTTATGCGAGTAGTAAGAAGATTGGTATAGTTTTTAAAAAATTTGATAAGATGGATTAAAATCATATTCGATTCATGTTTTTTTCATAGTTTTAATAAACTTGTTTACAAAGATCATAAACTCTGCATTACGTTCAATTTATCAAATTCAATATTAAAAAATAAACATGCTCCTCTGATAGTTATTCTATACAATCTAATATCAGCATGAAAAAGAAACGTGTACAATAAAAGTTGGATAAAGAAACATATTTGTCTACTTGTGCGTTAATAGAATCTTAATTTAAAATTCCTTAAATAATTTATAAAACTTATGTGGCATTTAGCAAGGCATTGTTGTTGAAATGTCCAAATTGTAATGTGTCACTCATATATTTTAATAACACAAAAATAAAAATATGTGGTTTTAAAAAAAATAAAGTTATTTTCTATGATACATTCCAAGTCAAAACCATTTTTTCATATGTATGGTCATTGAATTTGTTGGGAGGTGTTTTATAAATATGCTTCATATCATAAAAAAAATTAAGACAAAATTATTTAGGAAACAATGTTGCAATCTAGTCATTTGGATTATTGTAATATATTCTTATAGATGTAGGTAATTAGATACAATTTATAACAACAAAGTTTTCCAAAAAAAATACAACAACCAGGTCATTGGTATTATTGCATTATATTCTTGTTAATTCAAGTAATATTATTTAAATTTCAGTAACATAATTCTTTAAAAAATAATTTTGTGACTTTCTTGAAAGCTAGATTTGTTTTTTGTTTCTTGGAGACTATAAATGTCCTAACTATAGAATTTGATTAATAATTCTCAAAAAATATTGATCACAAAAACAAGACAACAAAAGAAGAAGTTGTTTGTGCTTTATTCCAAAAATGTGGCTACTTTTAATAATTTAAAGTATGTAATGATTTTTTAGTTCTAATTGTAAATATTTTTAATCATATAAGCCATCTTTAATGAATCTTTTTTTACTATTAAAAAAAGAGCATTCAACCAATAAACTTTTTATTTTTAGAAAATATTCTACATGCATTTTGATACATATACTAATCAACTTTTGTAACTTCTATGTCAAATTTCACATACTCATTATTTCTTAATAGTTGTACATAGTGAAATCAAAATGGCATATTTTTATACTTGTATGGTAGAGTATATGAGGCATTTGTGTATAAAACTTATTATTGCATATCTTTGTATATCTGTTATAGCTTTACTATAATTCTACTATTTATGATAAGATAATATTTCATAAAATCAATGTACATTATAAGATATGAGAAGCATGTGTTCAAATGGTAGTCTTCTTTGCAACAAGTAGTGCTATAATTTTAAAAGCCTCAACTTAGATATCATTTGTTTGTAGTATTCTTGATACATTGTAGAAATTATAGTATGTATATAAAACAAAATGACAACATCTTTAAATATAATTTTATTTCTTCAATAATTTTATTTAAAAGAATTTTTAATATTTACAAAGATAATTTAAAAACTATTAATAAATTTAATATGGAAGGTATTTGATCTTAATAATTTTGATGGTCTACAAGAAAATATCAATATTGTAGAATTTTTATCTAATAGTAGTCATAATATAGAAAATATCAATGATAAATATATTATTTTAAATATTGAAGTAGAATTTTCTAAACAAATAAAAATCAATGAGACTATTATAGAGTTTTAAATAATAAACATCTTCTACTCATTTCTATTGCGAACAAGGTTTGTTGTACTTAGAGTTCATTTGTCAAAGTTTATATTTTTATTAATAATATTAAATTCTTGTTTTAAAGAATTTTATTAGAAATAATTAAAAAATTCTTTAGAATCTTGTTAAAAAATAATAATTATTCTAATTTTAGAAATAATCATCAAAATATTGAATAAGTCCTAATCAAGTTTCAATTGATTGTAGCCTTATTTAGATTTAAACATTATGGGAATGAGGCTTTTTTATAATATATATCAAATTTATTTTTTATTGATGTAAGAACTTTAATAATATTTATAAATTAGATCATATTTTCAATTTCATTATTAGACAAGCAATTAGTAAAGTTACTAACTTCAATGAAGCCATATAATATAACATATGATATTACAAGAAGAAATAAATTTCCATAAATTGTTGGCATTGTCAAAAAAATTTATCTTTTATTGGTATCTAAATCCACACACTATATTAAGGATTAAAATAGAAATATATAAAAATAAAAATAAAAATAATATTATAACTTCTTTTATTTTATGTAATTAATATTTTTAATTATCTGAGCATGTCAATTTTCTAATATAAGCCTATAATAAGAAGGTATTTACAAATACTAAATTATAAATAAAATCATCTAAACATTTTAATAACAATAAGTATTTTGCAAACTAATTTCTCTTATTTATTATTTTCATTACAATTTGATCATTTCAGCATCTTTATTCTATATAAGTAAAAAATATTGTTTTTAACATGGTCCATACATCCATTAGTATAAAGATTGAATATTGCATTAATATGCTAAAAGGATGTTTTTAAAGATTTTGTAATTTATAAATCTAACTATAAAACAAGAAGTATAATATGTATGTTGTATATTTGGTGAAGATATTTTATGTTTTGTACAATGTATTGTTACATAATCATTATAATGAATTGTGGAATAAGACATATTTTATATTTAATATTATAGGAAGTAAATGCAACATGGATAATAACACGAAAAGTATATTACGCCAAGAAAAAGTTATTAGTAAAGAAAAGAGAAGGTATATTAAAAAATTGATTGTTTAACATAAAAACAATATATTCTATTTCATTTTAGTTTGCACACCATACAAATTACACATGCAATATATATTTTATTTTTTTCTTTAAAAAAAATAAAAATATTATTTTGTGGTTCTTTAGTAGAACTATTGTATAAATAAGAGTTTAGGATTATATTTCATAATTGTCCTACTATTATTATATGTAATTTCACTATACATAGATAAATATTTGAATGAATTGCAAAATGTAAAAAAATTCAATATTTATTCAAAAAATATTTATACATATATATTTATAAAGCTTTAATATATTATAGTAGAAAGTAAAATTATAAAAATATGATATATATATATAGTAATTATATATATATATATATATATATATATATATTGAACAATGATATAATCTTTTAATATATAATTTTTTTAATTTCAATTTAGTTTCTATTCTTTCTTTCTTTTTTTCCTTTAATAATAATTTCTTTTTTTTAAGGTCTAATTTTTTATGGCTATAGTGTTTTGAATTTCTTACCATACAACTTGTAAATACAAAAAATATTCTACTACTTATCTATTATTTCTTACCAATGGATACCAAGGCTTCTACAAATTCCTTAGATTTTGTTTTGCTAGCAAACAAATGTCATTGTGCACTATAAGGATTATTAATTGTAGGACTTAGATTGGAAAGAGGAATCAAAGAAGGTGTATAAAAGATTTGGAATCATATTGGATCTTTTTCTTCATGTGACCTATAAAAAAAACTTAAAGAGTAGGAAAAAGAGATATAGTTAGAAAGTGAGGATTGGATTACAAGTCATGGAATATAATATCTTCTATTATATCTTTTTTTAAAAATTATAAATAAAAACTAAAATAAAAAAAGACCTATATGACATCACTAATTACAATTGATGGTATTGGAGGCATATAGATAGTACCTTCTCTCTACTTTATTGATTCTTTATCTTTTTGTTATCAAAATCAAATCTTGCTCAAGTTCCACTTAAATAATTGTATTCTTTTTTATATATTTGCTTAAAATACTTCATCTTATTAGATATTTGAAATATAGATTTGAATATCTGTTGAACAAATATAAATTCAAAAACACTTTGAAATACCTACAAAAACAACATAGTGGTTTTTAAATACATGAGCAATTTTATTAAATAATTATAATTTATAAAATTATTTATTAATACATATATTATAAAAATTATATATATATATATATATATATATATAAACTAAATTAGATCTATAATCACATTTTTTTTTCATATTCTTGTATTAAACATAATATTCATGTTCTTTCAACCAATCCAATAATATAGAATGTGAATAACTGTCAAGAACATACTTGTTAGAACCTTCTAGAATATTCTAGAAGTTTTTTAGAACTCTCTAGAACCTTCCAAAGCCTTCTAATATCTTCCTAGTGTTAAGGACATACTTGTTAGAACCTTCTAGAACATTCTAGAAGTTTCCTAGAACTCTCTAGAACCTTCCTGAGTCCTCTAATATCTTCCTAGTTAGTAGAAGTTGCTTGAGAAGCTCCCTAGTTGGAGGAAGCTACTTGAGAAGCTCCCTAGTTGGAGGAAGCTACTTGAGAAGCTTCCTAGGTAGGAGTATATATTGGAGTCGAGGCTGAAGAGTTCTTCAGTCTCCACAACACATCT
>JAWRVF010002015.1:0-26797 GCA_036785485.1 Physcomitrellopsis africana | reverse complement strand
GCTTTAACGATGTCATACATTGTTGATCAAGCGCTACTTCTCCAATCTTCGGCGCAAGATATGATCTTCTTGATAAGGCATCGGATAATCCTTGCTGCTTTTCAGGCCAATAAGTAATAACAAAGTCAAATCTAGATAGCGACATATTTTATCGAGCTTGACGACGCTTTAGAATTCAAGCAGACATGAAATATTCCAGATTCTTGTGATCCGTATATACAGTCACCGAATGCACAACTCCTTCGAGGAAGTGACGCCACTCTTGGAAAGAATCCATTATAGCAAAGAGTTCCTTATCATGAATCATAAGGACCAAACACGTAAAACTCTATGAAGAGAATGCAACCTGATGAAGCTATTGTCGACATCGCATCTCGAAAGTACAGCTCCTAAAGCAAAATCTGAAGCATCAGTTTCCAAATAGAAAGCCTTTGCAAAGTTCGGGTGTATCAAGATTGGAGCCGTAGTAAATGCTGTTTTAAGATTTTGAAATGCTTTTTCCGCTAGAGATCCCCATTCTAGCTTATCTTAACATGTTAATCGAGTGAGTGGAATAGCAACTTTAGAATAATTCTTGATAAAGATCCGATAGAAGTTAGCAAAGCCAAGAAAACATTGTACGTCTCTAATCATCTTTAGAACTTTCCAGGACACAATTGCTTCCACCTTCTTAGGATCCATCTTCAAGCCTTCCGTAGTCCCAACAAATTCTAAAAACTCCATCTCATTTTGGTGAAATAAGCACCAGAACATCTTGTTGAGATCTTCGCTTCAATGCTAGTTTTTTGAATACCAAACGAATGTGCTTCTTATGCTTTTCTTCATTCTCAAAAAATATCAAGATATCATCCAAATAAATGACAACAAAATCGTCTAGATATTCTCAAAAAATATCATTCATCATGTGTTGAAAAACCGCCAGAGCATTGATAAGATCAAATGGCATGACATTATATTCAAAATGACCATACCTTGTATGAAAAGCTATCTTCCATTTGTCTCCTTCTTTGATTCACACAAGGTTGTAAGCTCCCCTTAGATCAATCTTTGTAAAGATCTTTGCACGTCCAAGTTGTTCCAGAAGACTAGAGATCAAAGGTAATGGATAGCGATTCTTCTTTGTCACCTTGTTGAAACCTCGATAGTCTACGCACATCTATAGTGAGCCATCCTTCTTCTTCACAAATAAGATTGGTACTCCAGCTGGCGATTTTGAATGACAAATGAAATTCTTGGTTAGGTTCTCATCAATGTATTTCCGCAATTCAGCCAACTTTGTCTGCGATAAGTTGTAGATTGGGCCAAAAGGTGGTTGTGCTCCTTCTTGTAATTCTATGGCACAATCTTATGGTCGATGTTTTGATAGCATGTCAGCATTCTTCTTTTGGAACACATCTTGAAAATCCTTGTATTGTTCCAGTATTCCTATTGTTGAAATCTGCTCTCCACTAGTTGGAGCTGTATAAATGACCAATGGTGTACCTTCCTTGCATGATCTTACAAACGTTCTTGCTCCAATGAACAAGGATTTTTTGGTTTGGGGTCTTCTTCCACGCTTGTCCTCAGGTTGTTCTATGAGAAATGTTATCCTTTGCAACCTCCAATCTATGGATGGATTATATTTTTCCAACCAAGAAAGACCAAGAATAATAGGATTTGACGGGGTGCTAATAATGTTAAAAACAATATAACTACTGTGGTCTTTAAACGTCACTTCTATAGGTTCTGATTCATGGGTGACACTACCAGATAATAAAGGTCATCCATCTATTACTTCTACATGAACATGTTTGAATTTTTGTACTAGGGGAATTTTGTGACGCTTAGCAAATTTTTGGTCTAAAAAACAAGCAAATGCTCCTGAATCTAATAAGGCTAAGGTTTTAGTTTTTCAGGACCAAAAGACAAAGGAATTGTAAAACAACGGGCAGGTTGAGTAGAAAGAGAGCAACCTAGTTTTAATTTGTCCAGTTGCACGGTTCCTATTGTGGCTGGGCATCCTCGTTTTTCTGAACAAATGCACATCTATTCTTGATGCTGCATCCATTTTGCTTCTTCGGACAGTTTTCAGCTCTATAGCCTTTTCCACCGCAATAAAAGTACAAACCTTTCTCTATATGCTACTTCTTTTCTTCTGGAGTAAGAGATTTGACACGTACCGCATCAATCTACATGTCTTCTGTCTTCGCTTGTGAATTTAGGCTACTTGCCGATATAATTGCGCCGCGATGACTTGTATATTGTCTAGAGCGTTGATCTTGGCGACGTTGAAATAGGCGATTATTGCACTTTACAGCTTGGCTAATGGCTTTGTTGAGCGTTTGTAGATCAAGAAGAGATAACAACAAATCCTTCAATTCATCCCTTAGACCCCAATAGAATTGGCTCATCAATACTTCTTCATTCCAGTTGATGTCGCATGCCAATTGCCTGAAATCCGATGCATAGACTGATGTACAGCGAGTCCCTTGTCGTAGCGATCAAATTTTTGTTGTAGCCCACCAAGCCTTGTCATGCTCACCAAATGCTTCCGCAAATGCCTCCAAAAAAATCGCAAAGTTGTTCAAAATCAGTGATCCTTTTTCAAATAGAGGAGCAAACCACGATAGAGCTTGTCCCGTAAGCAAAGTTCCAACCAATCCAATGCGTGATTCCTCTGTCGGATAACGTTCGAGTTATAGAGCTATTATTAACTTGATTTGATTGATGAAACCTTGAAACTTGGAGTATGTGCCATCAAACTTATTTAGAAGGCTAATTCAAGGTTCTTTTCGTTGTGGAAGTAATGGTTCTCATTGAACCACAGGTAAAGCTGCTTCTTCTGGTGCAGAAGCTCGAGGCTGATGAAGCCCAGATTGTGCTATTCCGGATGCTCTATCATTATGAAGTCTTGCAAAGATTCCTTCCATCATCGTAGTTCTCTGTGATAATGTAGCAAGAGCATTCATAATGGCGTCCATCTTGGACTCCAAACTTTCACTCATATTAATGTCTTGACCTCCAACCATTCTAAGAAAAAAGAAGTAATTGTTTCTACAAGGAGGAAATATTGATTTAAAAGAGGGTACTCCGCAACCTCTAAAAACGCCTTAAGACCTTCAAGAAGAGGGATAATCTACTCTCTCCAAGAAGAATAAGACTTCAATATTATGACAAAAAAGATATTAGTTTAGACGAGGGTAATCCGCAACCTTTAAAATACTAGTGTACCTTCAAGAAGAGGGGTAATCCACACTCCAACAAGAAAGAACTAGCTCTAATATCCAAGGTGAGAGTAGTCTTGACAAACTGTTACAAACACAAATTATAGATTTGAAGTCTAAACAAGAAGTTCAAGAAGAACTGGCAGGAACTGGATTAATATCACGGACATAAAATATAGACTTGAAGTCTAAACAAGAAATTCAAGAAGAACTGGCAGGAACTGGATTAATCAGATGAATACAAAAACAACACCAAAGAGGTGAGCTAGAGCTCCAAGAGATGTGTTGTCGAGACTGAAGAACTCTTCAGCCTCGACTCTAATATATACTCCTACCTAGGAAGCTTCTCAAGCAGCTTCTTCCAACTAGGGAGCTTCTCAAGCAACTTCCACCAACTAAGAAGCTTCTCAAGCAGCTTCCACCAACTAGGGAGCTTCTCAAGTAACTTCTACTAACTAAGAAGCTTCTCAAGCAACTTCTACCAACTAGGAAGATATTAGAAGGCTCTGGAAGGTTCTAGAGAGTTCTAAGAAACTTCTAGAATGTTCTAGAAGGTTCTAACAAGTATGTCCTTGACACTAATATGGCATTATAAGAATAGAGACAATGTGTCTCAAAAAAACATTGCACTTTTGACTATCACTAATTATTCAAATAAGTTCTAAAATAAGAATACTTTAAATTTTAATAAAAATTATTCCTATAGGAGCAATTCCATCAAATACATGAATTTTTAATAGATAAAAATATCCAGATACATAATAAAATATTATAAACCTTATATACTCTTAAAGGAGATTTTTTTCAAATTCCAACAATTCATATCTGTCAATTGGACTATCTAAACAATTTCAAATTTTATATAAAATATTAATATATTTTTAACAAATATCACACTAAATTTCAACTATAGATTCAATATTAATTTTAAAATATTGCCAAAATCCTAACTATAGCTTTAAATCCTTATTTATTAATACCTCCATGCAAAATCTTTTATATCTTACAAATTAAATACCCAAATGCCACAAAAATTGGTATGTAGATTTTTAATATAATAATTTGTCTTTTTAAAAAATTTTAGAAAAAAAATTATTTAGAAACTCAAGATATGGCGGAAATCATCATTATCAACAAAATAATTCACTTACTACCTTGAAATTAGATGTATTGTCTTCAACCCCCAATATCTCCTTCATCCAAACTTCAAAAATGATAATTCTTTTATGTAAGATGTAGGTCTTAAAATCATTTTTCTAATTGCATCTTTTAATCTTTAGAAACTCTTGTACAACTCCTTGTATCTTTAAAAGAGTGATAATATATCTTAAATCCATACTTTAACTTCAAATAGCTATATCTTCTTTATTCTAATTCCATATCCTCTAATTTTTATATATAAATTATTATTTAAAATCTAAACTATACAATCTTTGCTTTTCTTTTCTAAATATCATTTCTAAAGTTATTCAAATCCTTAAAATGGCAATAGATAGCCTACTAAAAGTCCATTGAATATGACCGCAGACCAATGGAGATGAAGTCTTCTATCTTTTCTTATCATTTTTCCATATCTTGATATTATCCCTCCAAATAAATCTCTTGGTAGTTTAGATTTCAACCTTTAGACCTCAAATCTCCTCTCAAAGTTTCATACTAAATATCTAAATCTCATATAATTTAAATACCATAACCAAACTAAGAAAAATAAATCAAAACAAAGTTTCTTACATCAACTCCTTTAAATTACTTCACTAACCATTTAAATATATATAACATGAATATAATATATATAAGATCAACAAAATGATAGTGCAATTATAATACAACATCCACTTCCTCCAAACTTGCACATCTTCTAGTATGTACTACTTATAATTCTTCTTCATCACTTTTAAATTACTCTAATTTACTTATATGTTCATCAATTTCTTGTTCTTGGTCTAAATATTAACATAGAAATACTTCAAAGTCTTCTACTTTGAATTGTCTATCCCTTCTCTTAAAAGCTTTCATCATTTTTTCAACTACTAGATTTTTTATAATAGTTCCATCTAGCTCCTGTTGTCGGGTAGAGAGAATTTGCCTTGAAAAAACGTTGGGTTCCTAACTGCTACTAGAACTAGCAGAGAACATGAAAGGAAGCCGTGCAAGTATCTTCTATACTTGCACAATATTTGTTCAAACTTTCAAATAATACTTATATTATAATTGTACAAGACTTGTACAATTATAAAATATAAACCCTAGAATAATACTTATATAAATACTTGTATAATACTTGGTAGAATACTTATATAAATACTTATATAAAATAATATATAATCCTTGGTATAATACTTATATAAATACTTATATAAATATTATATATAATACTTATAGAATACTTGTATAAATACTTGATATAAATATAAGTATATATACTTGTATAAAAAATATAAGCTAAGTGTGTATATACTCAAGTATACCTCAAAATACAACCGCATATGAAGAATACAAGTTATATAATAAGCTGAAACTATATAAATCACTAAAAATCCATCCAAAGGTCAAATTAAGCATTCTTATAGCCTATAGAAAGCTAATAATTCATTGTAAAACATATCAAAATTTCACAAATAGATATCTTACCGTTTAAAAGTTATGGCTAAAAGAAATAGGCACCAAAATTTCCGAGCAAATGCAAAGGCAGCAAAGCTCCTCTTTACTTCAACCTTTGTTGTGATTATATCCCCTCTCCAAATTAGGCATGCAATAGCTTTTTAGAAAGCTCACTCCATCATCTAATTTTTTCTAAAATTTCGCATGCATGCCTCTCAAACTCCAGATTTTATAGCTAGTTGATTCTACTCTTCAAACCCTAGCAACAATTTGCCCTCTTGACACTTCACGGCTCATTAAACTTTTATAAAAGCTCTAAATGTATTGATTTTTGTTTTCATGGGAAGCTTATAAAAGCTACTATTAGTATCTAAAATATCAAAAAGATTGAAGAGATTGTCCAACTTGGGTGGTTGAACAAAGTCTCTGCCCCTCTTCGTCGGGTGGCAGTAAACCCTTTCCCACTCTCAAGCTCACAACTTTTCTTCTCCAACTTCAAATGCTACAAGAGATATCTTGATAGAAAGCTAACACAATTTTTCACACTCTCAATGAGTTTCACAAAGAAAGACTCGAAATCAAACTTGCACTGGCAGATCGAAGTTTCTACCGTCACTTTTTGATAGCAGCAGACCTCACTCTACTAAAACAAGCATAACTTTTTGCTCACAACTCCAATATAAGCAAACGAGTAGGTTCTAAAATCCTCACAAATTGAAAAACACACATCTCAATTTTTATTACAAATGCTTCTATATCCTCAGAGCTATCTCTCTCCAAAGTTCACCACTCAAAACTGCCAATTCCTAGGTCTAGCAAGAGGAATATATCCCCCTTTCCTTCCATATCAATCTATGAGATGCCCACATGGGCAGCCAAATCCTATTGGACAGGCCCTATTCACCCCATGTTCTTCTTTCTTATCCCTCACAAGGTCCATTCTACCTCAAAAATCAATAAGAAAGGTAAAATAATCTTTACCTTTCTTCTAATTACAAAAGAATCTATTCTAGGATATAGATAAGGTAGGAACCAAAAAAAATAGCCATCCTAATTCACTAATTAAGTGGCTAAAATAAATCCTCTCCTTATAATATCTTCTAAAATAATCTCTAATACTCACATATATAGTAACAATAAATACAAGATATATAATATTTTTACACACTGCATGTAAATGTAGTATGACATCGTAAAAAATATATTGCATTATCACGGATTTTGAATATTACATATGGTCCAAACCATTTCTTTGCAAACTTCTTTATAGTACTATTTTGATGTTCTAAGCTAATGTCATAAATCAAAATCTAATTTCCAATTTGAATAAGTTTAGGCTTTAGTATATAACTCTTGATAAATCTTTCTTTGTTTTCCAATCTTGCTACTTTCAACCTTTCAACTACAATTTGTAAATCCTCAAGTAATCTTTTCAGCTATTAGATGCAAAGCTCCAATAATCTTTTTTTATCAATATCATCTTTTTAAGATAAAATAATCCATGTATAATAGATTTTTTCAATTGGCATCATAAGCTTCTATGTTAATATTAATTCTATAGGCATATAACCAGTGATAGTATTATAAATAGTCTTATTAGTCCATAAAGCAAATGAAAGCAATTTTGGCCATTGAATTGGTTTATTCTTATATGCCTTGACCAATGTATGAATGATAGGAGGATGACCCCTCTGACTCTTGCTATTGGCTTTAGAGTTACAAAAAATAGTCAATTTCAATTGAATCCTATATCTATCAAAGAATTTATGTATTTCAATAACATCCAATTTTCTCCTATCAACTTTCATTCTTCTAATGCTCTCATATCTACTAAAGATGTCTTCTAGTATAAATCTATGTATTGCTTTAGTGGTCTTGGTCTTTAAAGCCCTTCTTTCAACATAATTTGATAGCTCTTTTCTTGCCAATACTAAATATTTTATGCCCCAAATTCCTAATGGCATGGCTATCAAGTCAATTATCCATTGAAAATGTATAATAAATAGATGAGTAGGATGTAATCCATCCTTATGTCTAACCTTAGATTATAATTGAAACTTTGTGTATGTATTTATAAAATCTTTTATATCTTTATATAAGTTCTTCTACCAATACCTTTTTTAAATCTTAATATAAGTAACCTAAATTCTTCTATATCCTATCTAGAGTGTGTCATGAAATTCCTTCAAAATCTTAATTCTAGTATCAATATCTCCTACCACCCTTAATAGAATTTTGTTACCTCTTTTTGGCCTCTTCTACAAGAATCCATCTTTAAGCAAATAATCATAAGACTAATATCTGATATTCTTGAAGGTTATATCCATCCAGCCATCTTGTCTCTTCATAGTGCTCAAATAAATTCCAATATCCTTCAATTTGCTTTTATATAAATCTTCATAGAAGATTTTAATCTTATCTCTAAAATCCACTTTATTAGTAGAAAATATATTTCCATGGTTCTTTTCTTCTTTATGTTTATTCTTTTCATGTGCCATCATCTCTTCTTCAAATATATATCTAATTCTAGATAGCATGTCTGCCGCCAAATTTTTTTAATCAATAATATGTATCAAAATATGATTAAATGTTCTAATGTAGGCTATCCATCTCAATATAGCAATGTTTGAAATAATATAATTGATTATCATTCCAAGTAAAGATCTATCTCTAAAATCACACTAGGTCCAATCAAATAATTTCTCTCCATTTTTAGAATAGTAAGTGCTCTCCAAAGTTTTTTTTTAACATATGGATAACTTCTTTGCTTTTTTATAAGAATCTTAGGTCCAAACCTTATAGCAAACCTCCTCCCTTCTTCATCATCTTCTCCAATAGTCCATCCAATTGCTATATGACTTGTATCCACTATTACAACCATTGATCTTCTATATTGATAATCTACTTATCTAGAAATATGAGATAAGCTCAAAATCTTTTTATAAATTTTCTAAAGCTATTTCTTATTCATCTTTCTAAATAAACCTCTTATTTTTTTTTCAATAGCTTATATAGTGGCTTTGAGATATGTGCAAAGTGAAGCACTGAAATTTGATAGAATATACATGCACCAAAAAATCTCCTAATTTTTATAATACTTCTATATGCCTTCATTCTAGATATAACATCAATTTTTTTTGGGTTTGATTTTCTACCATATCTATTGAACATGTGCTCCACCACCAAAATCTCACCAATTCTAAAGCTTGATTTTTCTACAAATAATATCAAATTAACTGATTCAAGCTTATCTAATATCTGAGCTATATCTTCAATGTGTTGCTTGATAAATTTTTTATAATCTTTAGCATCTATAATTTCATCTTTGTCTCTTTTTTTATAATTTTTTATAAATATATCATCCAAAAATGGGATGGTCTTCTCATGCACAAATTCATTCAATATTCGATTTATAATATTTTATATTTGAGCCATTGAGTTGCTTGCACCTTTAGGTAAAGTACACATCCTCATTAAATCTAAAAGAGTCTTCATTATAGTCAAGTCTCTACTTTCTTTAGCTAGTTAGAACTGATTATATTTAGAATATAAGTCTCTAATAGAATAGATGGCATGACCAAGAAATTATTTAGCTACTTCATCCACCACAAGACTTGATCTCATATTTTCAATAGTCACTTTGTTTATTAATTATATATCTTGAATGAACTTCAATGTCCTTAACTTCTTAAATATTGTGAACCATTTATTAGAATAGGGAACAATTAAAGGTTCAAGAATATCCATCCTCACCTTCTCTTTTAATAATTCCATCAACTTAAGAAGCAAAGCTCTAGGTATAAGTATAGACTTCAAATCCCATGGAATATGTGGTACTGTGAAGATTACCATAGATGCTATAATATTAAGATCCATACATTCAATTTTATCAAGAGTTAAGACAAATACATTACTATATCTAATAAGTATTTTTTAAAACATTATCTTTTCTAGTACTATCAAAAAATCACCCCCTCCAATCTTCAACTTAATCAATGATTCTTAATTAAATCAATGTTCAATTTTGTATTTTTTCCTCAAATCTAGCTTCTTGGCTACTTGTTTCATGTGCTCTATAATATCAAGTGGTAATTATATAGTCACTAATTTTATCTTTTTGGCCTTTAGTCTTATACTTTATTTGTAGAATGGCCTCAAGTTTTAATTCATAGCTTGTAGCAAATCCAGCACATGTTATTATTCTCTCTAACTCATCATAAGCCTTCTTTGAATATATCTCCATTATAACATCTCCATCCATTTTTGTAGCTAAGTTCTCTAAAATTTATATCAATCCATCTTCCAAATGTATTTCTTTTAATATTCTAACTATGACTTCATCACTTCAAAATTAAATCTATTTTTTAAAATTTTTTCTCTTATTTCTTTATCCTCCTCCTACTTATAGAATCTAAATTTTCAATACTTTGAAAACTCAAAAATTTATTATTGGCCAAATTCAAAAGAAATAAATTTAAATTATTTATATTAAAATTTATAAATAATTTATTTACACTTATATGCCTCTATCTTCCAAAGTTGTTTTCTAAAAATCCAAGAATGTATTTCTTCGCTGTAAAGGCATCTTTCTTAACTATTCTCTATGTCTTTTATAAATAAGTTTCATAGTAAGAAATTGCATAGCTCTCTTTCTATCACAGCTATAAATCTTGGTATAATATGAACCATCATCCAAGACTCTAGTTTCCATCTTAGCAATTGTAATATAAGATTGACTAAATATTATCATATATATAATAAAATTTTACACAAAGGAGTTTTGTTCCACCTCTATATCTCCAATCTTAGTCTTCATAATTGAACGAGCCCTATATAGATCACTTTACTCATTGTTTGCAATTCTAATCATCTAACTATGGTTAATATCAATTGGCTATTTATTCTTCTTATATATTCTCCTGGACATGATGTTGATTTTTGATCCATAAACAACTAAGACCAAGACTAGATTCTTAGAATCTTCTAACTTCACTTCTATGTCTATAGTAATTCTAGCTCAATAAGAAATTGAATAACTATTGTTCCTTATCTTATCATTATTCTTCTTTGAAGAACTAATAATACATGTTTCTTATATAATCTTTCTCTTTTTACTAGATCCTATTGATATATACTTTGTCTGATATCCTCTTTTATACTCAACATAATTAATCTGAGTCTTGTCCTCCATACCAACCTTGCTTCTAAACTCTTATAATATAGATTATGTAAATACTTTTTCTATTTCTTTCTCCTCATCTTTAGTCACACAAGCATCTAATGCTTTTACCATAATAGCTTTAGTTGTCATTTGTCTCTTCTTTTTTATGACATCAATTGTTGCCTTATAAAAATCCCTTTCTGCTATATCAAGAGCCTCTCTCAAAGTGAATTCAACCTTGGCATCCAAAATCTTCTTTTCTAAGATACTCTTCATATTTGAAGATGATTCAATGTCATATAGAAGCTTGTGAGCAGGATTTATACCTTTAGGCTTGCTTGTACCATCCTTCTCCTTCTCTTGTCCTTCTTCTACTATTCTTTTGGTAATGATATATTACCAAGATGAGTAGAAGAAGGCGCTAAGATTCTTTAGTTTCTTTGTATTTGATAATAGATGTTTTAGTTATTTTCTATCTTATATCTATTTTTTTTTTTTCTTATTTTTTTTCTTCTTTAATAATATATGAGTATGTTTTTTCTAAATTCATGTCCTTAATAATTTGACAAGACTAATACTCATAATATCAAAGTTTGATATTTTTTTTATAAAAGAGTAGATTATCTCTTTTTTTAAAAGCATCAAAATATTTAAGAGGTTGTAGATTATCTTCCTTTAAATTGATATTATTTTTTTAATACTACTTTCTTTATTTTTTTCTTTCTTGCATTGAAAATTCTAAAGGGCTTATAAATATGACAAATTTAAAAGAGATGAAGAATGCCATAATTCAAATATAAGAAAAAATGAGAAATTTGATGCTTATTATATATCAATTTTTTCTATCACTTCAATCAATATTAATAGTGGTTATTTATAAAGACATAGAGATAACATGAGTTTTTTTAATAGGTAGACTATTCCAAGTAACTTATATAAGTATACCAACTAGGAAATCAAAAATTGATCTTTTATAGAAATTTGATGGTATTAGATCCATATTTTGAAGATTTATCAATCAAGTATAATTTTTTATGCAACTCCAACCTCTTAGATATCCAATCTAAGTATCTTAAGTCAGATTCATTAGAATCTTATTTAGTAGATTTATTCTTTATTAATTTTTATTATTTTTAGAATAATAGGATCTTATATTAAAAAATTTAAATACATTTTTGGCAAAATTTTGATCTATATATGAAGAACATGATGAAACTTATATAACAACCAATAAAATCTAAATTTTACAACAAAAAAATAGATTTTTATTAATATATGCATCACAAATTTAATAATTAGTAATTGATGTCAAGTAAGAAGATGTTACACTAATCAATCAATTTTTTTATAATTTATAATATAATATGAAGAAATTATTATTCAACTTGCATGATCTTCAAACTTTGAGTTCATCTATTTGATTTTATTGTCAAATGCAATAATTGACTTTTTAAATTTTAATCAAAAAATCATATGTTTGCACCTTAATGCTTCTATACTTCTATTGCAAATACTTCTATCAATCAAGATATTCAATTAAATATAGAAGATATGCAAATTGATGGTATATGTTTCAAATGTCTTATAACATTAAAAAAAACACCATCCTTATGACTGCGCAATTGATCTTCAAAAAAGAGCTCAACCACCTTATAGCCTAATTTATAATTTGTTGTAAAATAAACTTGCTACTTTGAAGGAAAATATTCACTAAAACCTTGCAAAGAACTTTATTTGACATTCAAGATCTCTTGTAAGTGTATCAATCTTCTTTGTAAGAAAAAAATAGATCCTTGAAAATATGTATAGATTATTATAGATTCAACAAATTAATCATTAAGAATTGTTATTCTTTACGTTTAATATTGGAGCCTCTTGATTAATTGAATAAAACTAAAAACTAAACTAATATATATATATATTAGTATATATATATATATATATATATATATATATATATATATATGAACAACATATAATTCAATATATATTAAAGAAGGAGATAAATAAAAAAATTATATTTTAAACTAAATAAGGCTATTTTAAATATAATGTCATATCTTTTAGATTTATAAATACTCCAATTACTTTCCAATATTTGATGAATAATATATTTTATAAAAATTTAGATAATTTTTTTGTATATTATTTAAATAACCTCTTCATATATTTTAAGAATAATAAGGAGTATAAATATCATATTTGTCTTATATTACAAAAACTTAGAAATACAAAACTATATACCAAGATGAAATAATTTATATTTTATATAATTCAAGTAAAATTTTTGGAATATATCATTTTAAATAATAGTTTATAAATGAATTCTAAGAAGCTATAGACTATTATAAATTGGACAATTCTAAGAATGGTATATGATGTCAAATACTTTTTGAAATTTATAACTATTATTGAATACTTATCAAGAATTTATCTAAAGTTGCTACTCTACTTACACAATTAACCTACAAACACAATTAACCTACAAAGACAAATTGGAATAGAATTAAGATATAAAAGTAACATTTTAAGATTTAAGAATGGCTTTAATTTCATCTTTTATTTTATGCCATCTATATTTTTTCAATCCATATTTTATAGAAATATATATATTAGATTTTGTATTAAGTATACTTTTATTACAAATAAATTCAAATGATTGATTTCATCTAATTAAAATATATTATTAAAAAAAATTCTTAGTAAAAAAAATAAATTATAAAATCTATAAAAAAGATTTTTTATTATTATGGATTTATTTTAAAAATAATTCTAATATTTAGAAGATAATTCTAATCCAATTATAATTTATACTAATCACAAGAACCTCAAGTATTTTATTTTAACATATCTTAAATTATTACCAAGACTATTAGAGTATATCTTTATTATGATATATATTCAATATTACATATTGGCTCAAAAAACAATAAGACTTGTAAGATGCTTTGTTTAGACATTCTTATCTTATATAAGAAAAAAAATAATACATATAATTAATAATAAAATATTCTTTTAAAATTAAAGTAACCAATTATGGTTATTATCTATAATTTGATATCTTTAATTTTTTTAAAGTTGAAAATCTAGTAGCAAAGGATATGGCAAGTAGAATAATAGAATTTTACATAATAATAAAGATAAAGCTAAAGAAAGCTTAAGAGCAATAAAAAGTTAATCTAAATATTCTTAGAAAAAAATAACTTTTATTTAAAATTGATAACAAGATATGAATATTCTTTTATAATATCAAAAGACTAATTGGCCTTGTCACAAGTTGGATTATCAAAGGCTTGGTCTATTTATTATTTAAAAATAAATTAAACAAGTTGCATAATTGATTACAATTATTATAGTTAATGAAGCTTTAGCTTATATTCTATCTATTTCTTTATAAGCCCTATACTACAATTAAAATAGTGGAAAGAAAGAAATTACCACCACCTTCTATTGATATAGATAATAACTAAAAATTTAAAGTGGAAGAAGTCTTGGATTCAAAGAAATGCCAAAATAAATTAAAATATCTTATATATTTGGGTAGATATGATATTAATAAATGCATATGGAAGCTATATAAAAATCTTGGAGATGCATCAAAATTTATTTATTTTTAAAACCAAGGCTTCTTCCATTTTGATATCTATTAAAAACAAGGACCAATTGTTAATAACAAGATGATATAAATAAAAGAAAAATAAGTTTAAGGATCAACTTATAGAGCTTTATTTTTGAAATGAAGAACCAACAAGTAGCAAATTCATCTCAAAAGTTGTTATTTGTAAAATTATCAAATGAAATACTTAGGTTTTTTCAACCTTCATGATGTTGGAATTAAAATGAAGATCTTCAAGAGAAACATATTTTTCTTTACATAGATGGCAAGATATAACATGTATAGTACCACAATCTTGGAAGAAATAGTTGATGCTTAGTAATACTACTAGAAGTAGGTACTATATCTAATGGAATGCAAAATATATTATTTGAAGGTAATTATGAAGGCCTCAACAATAATCAAATAACTATGTGGCCTTCTTACCTTAATATGTTATATTATTGATGGCCAATAGAATCTATTAACTACCTTTGTAGAGAACAAAGATCAAAATTTGTTGTTAATATTATTTGACAAACTTTAGACTTCAACAACTTATAAAATAATTTAATTGCTTTTGTGGAACTTATCCTCTAAAAAAGAGAATAATATAATAGATACTTAAATTATTTAAATTAAAAAAATTAAATAGAAGTAAGTAGAAATAGATAGAACATGTTAGGTAGATAACATCTTTCTCAAGAAAATTTGAGGAAGTTTCTTAAACATAGAGTAGATCTTTAAATTCCTATAGATATGTCATATGGCTATTAAAACTTATTCCATAAGTTGCTTACTTTTAAGAAGTTGCATTAGAAGCAATTTACTACTTAACGCTTAGGCCACTAGTCTTGTAGTTCTTAGAAAGCTTCTACAAGGCCTTTTTAGTAGGTAGTATATACAGAGACAAAAGTGAGACAATCTTTAATCTTATCAATGCCTTTCTTGTATTTCAATTTTGATTTATGACTCTCTAGTTTTTTTTATTTGGCAATAGATATTCTAATTATTTTCTATCTTACATCTATATCTTTTTTTTTTTTCTTCTTTTTTCTTTTAATAATACATAAATATATTATCTTTTGAATTTTATCTAAATTTATAACTTTGACAACAAGCTAATTCATCTCAAAATTTATTATTTGAAAAATTACAAAATGAAGCACTTAGATTATTTCAACTTTCACAATATCAAAATTAAGATAAAGATCCTCAAGAGAAATATGTCTTTCCTTGCATAAATGACAAGATACAATGTGCATAGTACCACAATCTCAAAACTTAATGATATTAGTAGAAGTGGATATTATACTTGATATAATTTAAAATATATTATTTAAAATTAATTATAAAGGCCTAAAAAATAATCAAATAAATGAATGGTCTCTTTGCCCTAATATGTGATATTATTAATAATTTAAAGTACCTATCAACCACCTTTGTATAAAATAAAAATCAAAGTTTGTTGCTAACATCATTCAACACATCTTGGACTTTACAACCTTTAAAATCAATTTGACCACTTTTTGTGGAACTCATTTCTAGAAAGAAGAATAATATAACAAATGCCTATATTACTTAAGTGATAGAAATAACTAGAAGTAAGTAAAATATATTACATAAATAGTATTATTTTTAAGAAACTTTAAAGAAGTTTTTTAGATACAAATTAGATCTTTAGACTCCTATAAATATATCACGTGGCTATTAAAACTTATTCTATAAATTTCTTAATTTTAAAAAGCTATGTTGGAAATACTTTATAACTTGATGCTTGGACTACAAGTCTTGTAGTCTTTAGGATTAACAAACAAAGTATAAAAGAATAAATAATCATAATAATCATAATAATCTTCTAAATATATAAATATTAAAGTAAATAGAGATTACTCAATAAATAGACAACTTTGTTAGAATGATATTAAAAAGAGTGGCATTAGGTATGAATTATAAGAGCAATTAATTATTGAACCTTTAATATAGGAGCAATCAAAAAATTAATAACTGAATTAAGTTTTAGAATCAATTACAGTTATATAAGAAAATTTGTAAAAATGAGGCTCCAATTAATGTAGGACATTGAGTGTAATATTTAAAATTAAAAATTATTTAATAACAAATTGATTGAAAAAATTATACAACAACAAAAACTTAAGAATATAAATGAAATAATAAAAAAATAAATTAGAAGAGTGAGACACTAATTGAATTAAAGATATAGAAAGAATAGAAAATATAATAACTGAAGCTTCAATCCATAGAATGTACCAAGGAAAAAATGACTACAATTATATGCTCTGATAAATTATTAATGCTATTGGTTTATATTATGATAAATATTAGAATTTACAATTTATAATACATATTAATAGAAGATTATTATGATTTGTCTTGGATTGTGGGATTAATCAAGATTTAATGTGGTAATTGGCATAATAAAACTAAAACTTCATAATACACTTTTCTAGCTAATAAACCAACCATTATAAGTTATAATATATATATATATATATATATATATATAAAGATGGTAATATACTAATCTTATATAAGAATTAAATAAAATATCCTTTTTTATCTATGTAGAAAAAAAAAGTTTTATTGTTAAATGTATAAAAGTTTTTATAACTAAAATACTATATAAGATTTTAGAAAACAGAATAATATTTAGGTTCTTAAATAATTTTAAAAAAATACCTTTATTATATACATATATATATATATATATATATATATATATATATATATATAAACTATACTAATATTAAAATATACCATAATTTAATTTTTAAATATAATAAATATAAATATATTATAATTTTAATATAAAATATATAATTAAAATATATTATAATTTTAGATTTTAATTTGTAATATTAATATAATTTATTCATTTTAAAATCATAATTTTTTAATAGATAATTTTATATTATTTAATAAAAGTAAATATTGTAATAATTTTTTAAATTTATTATTAGTTAATATTATATTGATTAATATTTTAAATAAGAAATATAAATATAATAATTTTTAATACAAAATTTATATTAATTATCAAATTATCTATAAATTTATTTCAAATTAATTTATTAAATTATAAAACTAAAATAAGATATTAAATTTTTTTTTTAACTTTTAAAAGATATTTGATTTAATAAAAAATCTATGTAATATTATTAGATAAATATATTTTTTAATATATAATAAAATATTAAATAATTATATATTATCTTAGCAATTTTTTAATAGTTTAAAAAAATTACAATAGACTTTATAGAATGCTTGGCTAGATGATTATGATTTTGTATAATAACAAAAATTATAAATTAATAAATTTAAATATGATATTTAAAAAATATTTATTAATAAATAATAAAATATAATATTATTTATTCAAATTTAAATTTAAATTTAAAAAATTGACTTAAATATTATAATATAATAATTTAATTTTAAAAATTATTCATTTTTTAGCTCTTATAAAATAAAATTTAAAATATATTTTATAAATTAATTTCTAGTTTTTAGTTTTTTTAGTTTTTTTATATAATATTATAATTTTAAATCATTAATATATTTAATAAATATCCATGATTAATATTATTGAAGCAAAAAAATTAAGAAGTCTCAACACTTATCATTAGTAAGGATTGCACACAAAATGAAGTGTGGAGTAAGATAACTCTCACTTCCAACTCCCTTTACTTATAGCTAGTGGTTGCTACCTTAATAAACAACTTCCATTCTTTCACTCTTACATTCATCAAACCTACTATTAAGACATCCCTTTGAATCTTTCTTACCATTAAGATATTCTTTGGTATATTCTTTATGCTCTTATCTACTCTTGACGTCATTGTCCTTGTAGCTCATCTATAGGATAGTCCTTCTACATTCCAAGAGCCAACTCTTTGATTATTAGTAACTTATTTAAAGTAATATCTACTACATAGTTAATTATTATATTCTTATTATTACTTCTTTAATATCTTTTGACTATTAGCAACTTACTATGGTTAAATTCTATGTGGTAATAACCAAGCATGTACTTCTTGATCTTCAATAAATATTAGTATTAGGGCATGGATATTTTGATACCTCCTCTTGATATTTGGGTATCATGATCCAAATTCTTTAAGCAGCTACATTTAGAAATACCACTAGGAACTTGTTTGCAAGTTCCTAAGTTTCCAAGTTGAATTCCACCTTCTTGGTTGGAAAGAGCCTTGGGAGGTATCAAAATATCTAAATGAGATTCCAAATATTTGTGCCTTAGTACTATTGTGACAAATTTTCATATGACAATTAAGTCATTACGATTCAATAACATACATGGCTCAAATATTATTCTATCATCAATCACATTTCAACATAATATGCATCTATAATGATTGCAAAATTTTATTATTAAAAAATCAAAAATAATTTTAATGATAAATATTGCTTGTGACATTAAAAAGCTTGCATACAAATTTTACCATCTAAATTCTATACATGTACAAAAAAATATTCAAAAATTATCCACAAAATTTATAAAATATTATTTAAATATGAAAGGCAGATACATTGTATAAAACCAAGATAGAGACGCCATGGTTTTTTTAATTGTACAAATGAAATATAGAAACCTCCTTCCGATTGATTTAGAAATAATATATGCATGATCTTTCTAAATCCTCTACAATAGTTCATGTTGTAAATGAAACTGACACTTCAAAGCTTTCAAGAATTTCATACAAACTTTACATGAAAAAAACAGTAAGTTAAAATGTGTAGTTGAAAACTAGAAGTCGATTCGTTCTTTACAAACTACCTCCATGCAAAAAAATTTAAATGCCATTATTTAACGAATTTAATACTGCCAGCAGGTGTCAGGCTATTCCGGCATCTAGCATGACTTTGAGATAGCGTAAACATTTGATGCTCCATAACAAGTGACTCAGCTTCCGCTGAAGAGATCCTGTTACAATGTAACAAGTTTTTCTTTCAATAACGTAATGCACCCAACTGCACAATCATTTTGCTAATGATTATGAATTGAATCACAAACATCATTGTTGATCTTTTATCACTGATATCTGCACACAAAAGGTGGCTAAACTGAACTTCCAAGCACCAGTTTGCTGTTTCTCTTCCATTCTAGATACTGCAACAGCTTTCATTAAGATTAGACGAAGAAAACGGATTCAGCAAACTTTGTGCTGCATTTGGACTGAGCAACGCAATTTAGGTTTGACCTAAGTAGGATCAATAAACCTCCACAAGCGCGGTGCGGAGCTTCGAGGCAGCAAAGCAGTGAGCCACTGTGTGCACGGTCCACCCAGATAGATCCGAAACTAGATGCCGAGCACGAAGTGCAACTTATCTGCTCTGATCCACAAGTTGCAACGAACACCTTTCGGCGATACTCGAATGGCAACGCTAACGCTTTTCTGGCTGTCGGTTGTGCAAGAAAAACTGTTCTTATCACTAACAGACGCTGCAATAGTGTTGGCTAGGATTTGTGGTCAACCACGTGTGCATCGCAACTAACCCTCTGTCCCTCGAGAGCTCCACGCATTCGACTTAAAGTGAACCTCTCCTGGATCACCTGCATGGTTTGGCGAGTTCTTGTTGGTGACTAGTGTTTGTTCAGCCTCCAAATAGCTTGAAGAGGTGGGTTTAATTTAATGGTTTATAGTATTTTTGGTAACGAATAGAACCAGATTCTTCCATTGCAGATTGAGTCTGATATGGCTATGATGTAGGATGCTCGTGGGATGTAGTTTTTCCATATTTCCTTGCAGGTGTGAATTGCAGGACCGGGAAGTTCCGGAAACTAGAAGCGCACTTGAGAATTTTGTATTAAGAAAGTAGAGTAGGTGAGCTGGCGATGATGGGCTTGTAGAACGTGTGAGTCGGGTGCGGAAATCGTGCTGGTTACGGTATCTTCGCTGACCTGCACCACCGCTTTTACCTGGTCAACCCCGCAAACTGCTGGATGCTTTTCCATTTTTAATAAATTCTTATGGACTGAACCCTTGAGCTTGGAAGATGCACCATTATTGCACGTTGCTTCGGCTAATCTCGTGTGGCTTTGGACTTGACCAAAATTTACAGCATGCTGTTACGAAAGCACTTCGCGCCTGGAATCTCCAGAGCGGAGGCTCCCGCGACATCGATAGAATAGCGTCTGACCGTGAAGGTAGACTTGAGTGCACACACTCGCGATTGACCGCTAGCCACTTTACTTTGATCGATGTGACGTATGTTAAGTTTGTCTCAACTGTGTCAGTCTGTTTGATGCTAGAAAGTTCTGTACTATCGCTGTTACCTCGGATATTGGCGTTGGGGTTTGCTCTCGTATGAACATCTGCTGGGCAACCCAGATTTCAGCAGCAGTCCTCCGTCTTTCCTTCGACCGCCGGTGTTATTGACCTATATATTCAAAATAATGCTCCTAGCATCGTTCTGAATCCTGTTTTTTCTGCGACTGAAGTGAGAAAGTTTATGGCACAGATTGCTTCTTCTATAGATTGTGTTGTGGTCCTGAGTTGCAACCGAATCTTGCACGCAGTGAAGGTACACATGTGATCTTCTTCAGCATAGCCATGTAAACATTTCGAAACGAATGCCAGAAAGTATCCCACACTTGCTGACTTAGCAGGGTATTGGGCAGCCTCCACAGCATCTGCCTCGGAGCAGACTTGGCAATTTGTACAAAACGCTGCGTGTGGATCAGGTGGTGATTGGTGATCACCGCGAATTGAACGATGCTCGTTCATAGTCGGTGAGTACACAGGTACTGTCAACTGATCACGGCCCTCGCAACATCCTTTTCTACTTGCTCAAACAGGTTGTTCGGATGCTACTAACAGGGCTCAACACGGAGAGAGGAAAGTGAAGTCGCCAACTACGGAGTCCCGCAAAAAGATGCTGAGCAGCCAAGGGCAAGGCTCCACCCCCTGTGCTGCCTGCAAACTCCTACGGAGACGATGCGCCCAGGAGTGCCCGTTCTCGCCCTACTTCTCACCCCAAGAGCCCCAGAAATTCGCTTGCGTTCATAAAATCTTTGGCGCCAGTAATGTCTCCAAGATGCTGATGGAGGTGCCGGAGAATCAACGCGCCGATGCTGCGAGCAGCTTGGTGTACGAAGCGAACGCTCGCATCCGCGATCCAGTTTACGGCTGCATGGGAGCCATCTCCGCACTCCAACAGCAGGCGCAAGCACTTCAGGCCGAGCTGAACGCTGTCAGGATGGAAATTAACCGCTACCGCCAGCACGAAAACTCACCGACGAATGGCACTCCCACCACCACCGCATCCGCGACCGCGCTAGTGTCAGGTTACCAAGAGCACGTTCAGGATCGAGGGCTGGCTTCCGACAAGAGATCCAGCAAGCCCTCCAACGCGGACGTTCACACCACAGTTCATTCTCCCAGCAGCACGGTGGCCACGTCCGAGTCCAAAGACCGAACGTACTGGTCGCCCATCACGTGAGTCAAGGACTTCAGCTGCACCCCTTCGTTCTTCAGATTACTCGCAATGGATACTGCGCGGACAGTCGATTAACTGCGATTTTGCGGTAGGAATTTAACAAAGGTTTAGTGCTTTGATACTCCTGCCCCCTGCATCATGGTATACAAATGCTAGGTTACACAGTATTGCAGGGAAATTTGACCTGACCAGCGTTGCTTCTCCACCAACAAAGTCCAGACCACCTTGCACAAGTCTCGAGCAGTTGGCTGTGCGGAGCTTATCTGATGCTTTACCTATTGCCTCATACATGATCATACTTCTTTTAGTTTCTTCTGAACTTAAGTTGTGCAATTGTATTGTCATTCAACTGGGCACTATCGACAGTGAGTGAAACTGTTCAATCGACGATCAGGAACGTTAGGGTTCATTAGCAATGAGGATAGTCCAGAAGGCGTAGCTCACAATACTCATCTTTTAGTACTAAAGGTCATAGTCCTTTCAATTGTATTGAGCAAATGATTCATTTGTGGGGAGGAATTACTGAACTTGCCAGTGTTGTAAATGCATTGCCTCCCAATTATCAAAATACAATAGTCGCGTAATTGAACGCTCCATTCGCAAAATAAAACTTCACTTATACTAACTATGGTTTCCATGTTAATGACAGTGAAAATATGAAGGAAAAAAACTAATCAGACATATTCAACTCCATTGTATGCAATTCATTTAGTACCATCATCAAACAATCTCAAAACATAGCTATATTTAAATAACAATTCGCTTCACATGTCCATTATCAATTTGTTAACAATTTTTTAAACGAACACCACAATCTGAAAATATAATGCGTAACAATTAGCAAAAAATGTAAAGAAAAAACTATTAACAGCAAGAAAATCAACAGTTCATCGTACACAACCAAAAGTAACACCAAACATTCAAAACAAACATCCCCAAAACAAAACTCCCACCCACAACTTCCGCTGCCATGCATACACTACCAACATGCCTCCGGCGCATGAGCCCCCGGGTTTCGTCCGGACCGGGAATCCCACGTGCATCTCAACCCGCGCCTCCGCCCCGCCCTCGCGTACCATCACCAAACACCCCTCGCAGTCCCAACGACCCATTTCCACCCACACCACATCCCCGCAATCACAATCCATTCACGCACTCTCCATCATTCACATCCCTCAACCATTCCTCCCGCCCCTTCACACAAATGCACGCCATGCTCACAAAACATGCGGGGAGCTTCATGCTCTTGCTTTCCAGTCAATGTCATTACACTTCGACTTCTTACGTCGTCGGCGCCACTGCACCGTGGCCGCCTTCATTGCTCGGCCTGCCCCAACTATCTCCGCGTCGCTTCACGCCTTAGTCGCGGACCCCGACTCCGCCGACTTCTTGCGATCACCAACCCCCACCCGAATCCGGGTGGATGTGCACGCTGACGCCACCCTCCCTGCGCGTCGTCGCCTGCCATTTGCGACCAAAACTGTGGCGAAACCCACCAACACCAAAATCCACTCTTCTCCTCCACGCTCCTGCAACCGCCTTCCCCGGAGCCCCCCGATCGTCTCCGACGCATTCCCTCCCTCTTCCTGCTTTCCGCGCTACGATGGTCTCCGCCGCCTCGGAGCTACGTCGTCCTCGCCCTCCCGGCTGCTGCTGTGTTTGCTCTCGCCTCCGGGCTTCTGGCTGTCTCTGCGACTCCCGCTCCTCGACGCGCTGCGCCGCTCGCTCTCCGCTCTCGACTCCTTCCCATCGCCGCCCCTCCCTCCCTCGTCCTTGCTCGGTGCTCGTGATCTGTCCGTCAACTCCTCCCCCTTCCCCGCGTGGCTCTCTCCCTCCTGCCTTCGTCCGTCGTGGTGTTGCGCACTTCTGCCTTCGTGGCCGCCCTCCATGGACCTCCCCCTGTGAGACCCCGCATCCTCCGTCGAACCCGACCCCGATGCGCCTGGCTCCCTCGACCTGTCGATCCCCGCCAGCAACAGCCTGTCCCGCTCGTCCGTCAACGCTGACCCGTGGATCACGTGCGGCGAGGATCTCCGTGAAGGCGAGTAATGCCCTCGTGATCCCACCCTCTCCCTCTCCCTCTCCCTGCTTCTCTCTCGTCCCCGCGGCCACTCCTCCTCCCTCTTGCTGTTCATCAGTCGCTTCAGACCCGCTGGCGGAGACCTCTGCGCCCTCGGGGGAGGTGGCGGCAGCGGCAGCTTCGGAGGCGACGGCGCCCCCTGCCCACCGGGACCCTCCGCCTCCACGCCCGCGCCCGCGCCCTCGCCCTCACCCTCCGCTTTCGCCTCGCTTCCGTGCGCGCCTCTGCTCTTCCGCGCTTCGCTGCCTCCTCCCGCCTCCTCGTTGTTCGACAACGACCTTGGTGGTGTGCCCACCCTGGATCTTGCGCTCGCCTCCCCCGCCGTCGGTGCCTCCAGCGGACGCCGCCTCCCGGAGAACCTCCTCTCGTCTTGCTCCGCTGGCCCCGCGAAACCTCCATCTCCCCGCGTCCACCTGAATCTGCTCCTGTCCGGCCCGCCCAGCATTCCCGGTCCCCCGCGCGCCATCGAACCCCCCACACCGGGAGGCAGCCCCGGACCGAACCTCTCGCCCACCCCCTTGAACCGCAGCGCAGGATCTACGCAGTGCGACCCCATCCCCATGCCCCCCGCCACCCTCGCGTCCACGCCCAGGCACTCCCTCCCCCTCAGGTCCACGTCCCCTCCCATCCTCATCGAATGCGGCAGCCCCGCGTTCCCCACTCCGCCCATCATCCCGTTCGAACCCATGTCCCCCATCCCCGAGAACCCGCCTCCCCTCCCCTTCCCGCCCAGCCCTCGTAGCCCGCCCTGACCTCCGCCGCCCCCTGCCTTGATCACCGTCCCGTCCGGAGCCACCACCAGCCCGCTGCTCTCCACTTTCGCGGCCGCCACGGCTGCTGCGTTCCTCGCCTTCTGCGGGTGGAACCCGAATGCCTCCCGTCCCGCACCCGAAGGCGACAGCGCCCTCCCTGCACCGTACGCCCACAGCGGACCCGCGCCCCCCGCATCCTCGCCCCAAACTCCTCGCCTCCTCGGCTGCCGATGCGCTGCCTCCAGCGACGATGGTCGTGCCCTGCCCCCGCTCCCGTGTCGCATCTCCTGCCCCACGCCCACTCTCCCG
Source organism: Physcomitrellopsis africana (assembly GCA_036785485.1). Taxonomy (NCBI): domain Eukaryota; kingdom Viridiplantae; phylum Streptophyta; class Bryopsida; order Funariales; family Funariaceae; genus Physcomitrellopsis; species Physcomitrellopsis africana. The sequence continues at coordinate 1,617 of JAWRVF010002015.1, read as the reverse complement.
TGCATCTCCAACCCCACGTCCACTCTGCGGACAAAATCACCTCAGTACATCCACCCCTCCGCACTCACCTCACCATGCCACTCTCAAACGTGCACGACCAAATCAACAGGTTCGGCTCACGCCCTTCCACCCACCGGCTTCTCCGTGGATGCTCGCCCCTGCTCCACGCCACCTTATCGAACGCACCTCTGTCGCCCGGCGGCCCCACCACCATCCCTCTCCCGTGCCCCGACAGGTACCGATTGTCGCCGGACCCGAAGTGCGTGCTCGAATTCCCATTCCACCCCGCGTATCCGCACCCGTATGGCGACCCCCAACCCGTCTGTCCTGCGTTCGACCTCACCGCTTGCAGTGCTTCCTCCGCGCTCTGAAACCCCTCCGGAAGCTGGTCCCACCCTGACTTCGCCCGAGATCGACTCCCGCCTTCCGAACCTTCCCTCCGAACCTCCGACTTCCTCACGCCCTTCCCACTCTGCTCCACTCCACTCCCGCCCTCCGTCCTCTCCAACGACGCCCCACGACTGTCACAAGTGCCACCGCTCCCACTTCCAATGCCGTGCTCCTCCTCGCATTTCTCCTGCATCATCCAATACACCACGTCACTCCCACCACGCCTCGGATCCATCCCGTTCCCCGACATCGTCTACAACTCCCACTGCGCCACCACCATCACATCACATCCATCCATCCATCCATCCATCCCTTCACCCACAACGCCAGGCTTCCGCCTTTTGCACCCATGTCACGGAGCTACACACACCTCCACCCACACGACACACCCCATTGCACCCCACACCCACCACTTCACTCACGCCCCGCACCAACCGACCTATGCACATCCACCACTGCCCATCCCAACGCCTCTCACTGCCTACGCTCCCTGCAAACTCGCGTCCCTCCTCCCCCCACCATCCAACCACCCAACACCACGCCACCATCCTCCCACACGTGCACGTCACACAATGCAACCCCACACCACCAATCCCGTCCTCGCAACGTCATGGACCCCTCTACGCCGCATTCAACCCGCACACCACAACCCCTTACCTCTCCACCTGCCACACCTCCGTTCTTTTCCGAACTGCTTCTGCTCTTCCCACCCATCCCGCCGCGCTCTCCTTCCTCCGCTTCTCCACCATACGCTTTCCCGCTTTCCATCCCCTGTGACTCCTCGCCGCCACTGCTCCCACTTTCGTGCCTCCTCTTCCTCCCCGCATCGCAAGTCCCCATCTCCTGGCTTTCCGAACCCGATCCGCCTTGCACCTCGCACACCACCGCATCGCCCTCGGGCTTCCATGCACTCTCCACCTCTACGGCGCCCCGCTGCACTCCCGTGCCTTCCGCCTCCACCTCGTCCCCGTCCCTCATGTCAGAATCGCCATAATCCACATCCTCGCCTTCCAGGTCCTCCCCGTTATCACCCTCCCATTTCGCTCCTGCCGCCTGTCTCGACGGTGACCCACCACCCTCGCTCCCACCTCTATCCACCTCCTCCACCGACTTCTCGTGCTCCTGGGAACCTCCTCCCGCCTCATCGCACCTTCCTGCTTCTGCGCTGCTCCTCACGGGGCTCCCTTTCCCTGCACCGCCATCCGACGTCGCCTCCCGCGCTGAACC